>WBNM01017507.1:0-10464 GCA_013399055.1 Ramphastos sulfuratus | reverse complement strand
GAGGGTGCACTGATTCCTCTGTCCATGTCACCGACAAAGATGTTAAACAGCACTGGTGCCAGCACTGACCCCTGAGGGATGCCACTTGTCACTGGTCTCCAGGTGGACATTGTGCCCTTGATTACCCCTCTCTGTGTGCCACCATCCAGCCAATTCCTTATCCAGCAGTGCTCCGCCCATCAAGTTTTTCCAGTTTGGAATTGCATTGCATCTTAGGTCAGGAAATTAATACCTTTTATTTCAAAATAGATCAGTAGAATGAATCACTCCTACTGTAATCAGTCAGGATATTGGATTTAGTATTGGTATTGGCATGAAGATATCGTGACACCTTTAATGGTTTCTTTGGAATCTGATTTCTTCTTATAAAAGACTGTCATTGTTAGATTATAGCAATAATTTAGTAATCCCCTAATTCAGTGCTATCTCTAAGGAAAAATTACTGAGAAGAATTATGTCAAATGTCTTCTAGCAGCAATATGTGAGACTAGAGAGATTTCTGCATATAAATTAAGGCATAAAAAGGCTTGATGTTACCTCTCTTACTATCATCAACCCATCTTTTACAGTGCAACTTGCTATCCATCCTGGTGCCACAGAAATAAATGCTTTTACAGGCAACAAAATATCAAGAGGGCATGGTGTATTTTTCCTGATACAGAGGCTATTTCTACTACTGCATGCAAACATTTCCATGTTCTAAGTGTGTTTAAGAGGATGAAAAACAGGATCCTTTGATATTAATTAGGATTAGTCCTTCTCTTTAATTAACAGTTGTTTCTACTAGGCAGAAAGTTTCTGGAGAGGAGAAGGCTCAGGGGAGACGTCATTGCTGTCTACAACTACCTGAAGGGAGGTTGTAGCCAGGCAGGGGTTGGTCTTTTCTCTCAGGCACCAGTGACAGAACAAGAGGACACTGTTTCAGGCTGTGCCAGGGCCGATTTAGGCTGGAGGTACGGAAGAAGTTCTTCACAGAAAGAGTGATTGACATTGGAATGAGCGGCCCGGGGAGGTGGTGGAGGCACTATCCCTGGAGGTGTTTAAGAGGAGGCTGAATGAGGCACTTAGTACCACGGTTTAGTTAATTAGAAGGTGTTAGGGGATAGGCTGACCTGGATCTCAGGTCTTTTCCAACCTGGTTAATTCTGTGAATCCGTAAATCACTCTGAGAGACAGGTAAAGGGTGCTCAGGGTCTACTCTCTCTAAACAGAGGAGTTGAAGGAGTGACATTGTCCTCTTCCTAGCAAGAAGCAGAGCAACAGTAAGTTGGTTGTATTCATCAGTATTTTTTGATGTTCTCATTACACAAAGTAATTTACCCATGAGAGACACAACACCACAGTGTCCTAATACAGAAATCATCTCTTTAATTTTTTCCTCTATTGTCTGCTGTGCCAGAGATTTAAAATATTGGTGATCATGCAAATCTTTGTCTATTTTATGCCATAGTTTGCAATGTGCTGCATAATATTTATATTATTTATAATGTTAAACAGTAAAGACCTCATCAATGCTGCAGTAAATTTGAAATTATGTAGATCAATTGATTTCAAATTGGGGCAACTCCTTCTGGGCATAGGTTAAGTTAATATCAACTGCATCACTGACTTGTGGAATACTTTGCATTTATATCAATTTCAAATTAAGTCAGATTTTGCCTGAGATATTTTATAGATTAAAAAAGACATCGTAGGTTAATATAATATTCAGTTATTTCTCTGCAGTTAGCATCTAATTTGACCTCATCCCATTCATTTGCCTCTTTCTGTTTTCACTTTGCTTCTTTTTATATGTCTGCTAGAACAGTCATCTCTTGAATGAGCCGAGAAATCAGAGTCTAAGGTTAGAAGTGACATGTCATGAGAATCCTAGAACTCGGATTTTTTAAACCTCAGATCAACAGAGTCAGATGTATTTTAAGATGCCATCTGGCAGCTTTACACAAAACAACACAAATTTTGAAATCTAAAGGATTATTGATTAAACATTCATGGTTATCTCAAAGAATTATTCATTCAGTAGTTACAAAGATTTGTATGAAACGAAGATTATTAAGCAGCACTCAACTGATTTGTGACACTACATCAGCAATTGTTTGCTCTTTTATGTTTAATGGATATCATGTGAAACTTAACAGGCAAAGCAAAATCTTCTAATGACCTAGAAACATATTAATGAACTTGAACTATGAATCAGAAAGCACTTTCAAACATAGCAAACTACCATATGCTTGATGATTTAAAGCTCTTTATGCTCTTTTCTCAGATGGACACGTACATGCTCTCTTTTTCCAGGATACAGATGAACCTTCCCTAACTGCTTAAGAACTGATCCTGAATCATGAAACTAATTCTTAAAAGCCCTTCATCTTAAGCTAAATGATACTTTATCTCCTGTGCAAGACTGTGTGCCTTGAAACAACAGTTCTTTCCAACGTTTCCAAACCATCATAAAAGCGATTTCCCCCCCCTCCTTTTTCTATTATCAATTTGAAATTGTTAACTACCTGTCTTCAGAATGGTTTTGAGGATAAAACCAATGATGAGTTAGGAGTTGAAAAGCTGCCAAATCCTGTGTTGTCATATCTAATTTTTAAACACACATCTCCCAAGGTAAACTCTAAATATCTACATTCCCTGTCTTAGCTTCATGTATTATAGAAAGGAAAAGCTAAGATAGTTCATAGATGTAGTTGATGGGCAGGGAAACAAGAGAACTAGCTAGCTGGTAAAACTATGTACAAGGTGTGGTTTTTCAGCCTGTCTCTCTTAGGAAGTTGAGGTTATATATATGATAGTAAAGAAATAAGTCATCATTGCTAAAATCCTTATGTCCTAGTATTTTTCCCAAACCACGATGGTCCCATCCATATATGCAACCACCCACATCATGTCTTAGAACTGTGTCAAGGCATTAATTTATACCAGCAGAAAACTTGCCAGGTTATAAACACTCTGACAATTAAATGGTAGTGATGACTGCCTGCTAGAGTCTGCCCCCATTCTGTAGACTTGTTTGGTTTCCTAGTATATACATAACAGAACTGATTCAGTCAGCGGTGCATAAACGCCTTCCCATTTGCTCTAATCAGGATCTTTGTTAATTAAAAATCCTGGAACTATTCTCACAAAACTCAAACTGTTTTATTTCATTTTGGTACACTTACAAGAGGAAAATGTGATGTGGACAGTGGAAAGACTTTCTCTGAGAGAGGACTCTGCAGGAGACCCTGGGAATCATTGCTAAAAGCATAAGCAGAAGGCAGACCCCTGCTGCAAACATTTGAAATGGAATTTCTAGAATAATTGAGGTTTTTTTGAGGACTACTCCATATGGGGGAAAAGATACATATGTTTTATGTGTATTGACAGCATTTGGATAGAATATAAACTCTGGGTGGCACCAAGAATCTTGGTAGGGCTGATGAAAGACAGTGAGGTAGGACTTTGCCTTCATGACTAACACAGACCAGATAAACTGCCCTTTTAAAGCATTCCTTTCCCCCCTACAACTAGAAAAGGCATCTTACAGTGGATCTGTCACATAACATACATGCACTGTGGATGCCTGTAGTTAGCTGACATGAGTTCCAGATGCTTTACCATATAGATATGCTTATGCTATTAGAGATTTATCAGTTTCAGTAGTATCTAACCAGGCTATTTAAGTTTCAACAGCACTTCATAGGCAAAAAAAAAAAAAAAGAAATAGGAAAAGTGCAGGGTTTGGCTTTTTCTTTCTCAGCTTAAGTAACTATAACATTTTCTGTATTTGCTTTCTTTAAATATGAATTAAAATACATGTCTGTTTTCCAACTATTTATTCAACAGGTAACCAACTTCCAGCCGCTTCCCTAAATTTCCATTTGCTAAATTACATTAATATTAAAATTGATGGCCTCTACTAAAAAAAAAAAACAAGAGCACTAGGAAAATAACAATTGTACCAATGAACCCCATAAAACTAAAGTGTCTTGAATTTTGTAACCCTTCACATATAAATTTAGAACTTTAAAAGCCTCAGAATATCCAGAATACTTTCAGAACCAGCTTCCTGCAGACTAAGGAGTAAAAGTAACAGGGCTGTTAAACAACAAGTTTTCACATAACCAGTTTCACAAACAGCAACTAATTTAAAATTAACAAAGCTCTTTAATTTTTTTTTCTCTCCATATATCACACTACACATCCTCTGAAATCTCATAAAGTATTAGAGAGAGAAGAAAGAATGCAACAGGGTTGAAAAAACTACAAAGCAGTATAGGCTAACACAATGTACAAATACTTGGCTGGAGAAGTTTGAACTGTTTATAACTATTAATTGACTTCACTGATAACACAAATTGAGCTCCCTTAGTTTAAACCTTCAGAAATTCTCAGGTGAAATCTCTGCTACTAATTTTTATTTCTTCCAATGAGAAAATTTTGTTTCAGTTATACTGACCTAAGACAGAGAAATGACAAACAGGTCACCTGAGGAACATTACGAGCCCCAAAGAACCCATTAGACATGTTGGCAGATCCAATACTCTTGTCCTAGTCAAAGGTGAATGTGCCACAACAGCTCATTTTAAAGCTGTTTCCCAGGTCATGATTAATAAAGCTGACAGCAGTGCTGCCACAGACAGACACAGCACAATAGCTGAAAAAATACTCCAGCTCTACAGAACTAGGTCATATGTATCAGTCATCATTTTGCTAGATCAAGTGCTTAAATGTTGCCTTTGTGTTAGAGCAAACAAAATATAGCATTAGGTAGCAAAAAAACACCTTCCAGAGCAGATGATCGTAATAAATGCAGATATCTATACTGAAGATTTCTATGAACTATTCACCTGCATTCCATTTAAAATTAGTTGCAAGTAGCATGTTTAACAAACAATGAATCTGTTAAATGCATGATAGCAGCTCTAGAATCATAGAATGGTAAGGTTGGAAGGGACCTCAAGGATCATCTAGTTCCAACCCCCTGCCATAGGCAGGAACTAGAATGACAGCATATAAATCAAGTTTCCCTACAGGAAAACAGAAGCAATTAGCTCATCTTCAGGCATCAATATTCTAAACAACTGAGACTAAAGTTGAACCCAAGCCATAATCAGTTCTGTAATAATAGTCCTTGACACCATTTACCTAAACTATAATATAAGAAAGTTGGTCTTGCCCATGTTAATTTGTCCTTTATTTCCACAAGTAAAACTTTTTTTTTTTTTTCATATAATGCAGGTTTTAATTGTTCCAATATGAAATCAAGGAAACTGCTCAAGCTACACACACAGATCAGAAATCTTCCTCTAAATGATTCCATCTATGAGAATACCACATATAGGATTTTCTATTTCTACTTAATCTGCATTAAGTTGAAAGTGGC
This sequence comes from Ramphastos sulfuratus, assembly GCA_013399055.1. Lineage (NCBI taxonomy): Eukaryota > Metazoa > Chordata > Aves > Piciformes > Ramphastidae > Ramphastos > Ramphastos sulfuratus. The sequence goes on along the minus strand of WBNM01017507.1, from coordinate 5,093 downwards.
TGTACAGTATCCTATGTAATTACACAGTCTCAGTCTTCATCAGATATGCCTGTCAGAACTTGATTTTATTAGTTTGCCATGCATCAAAATTCATTCTGACCTCTGTAAAATTTGACAAAGAGGTAAAAGCTGGACACCTAGAAATAAGAATATGCTTAATGAATTTATAAACAGTACAAGATATGCAGAATCAGAATCATAGAATGGTAAGGTTGGAAGGGACCTCAAGGATCATCTAGTTCCAACCCCCTGCCATAGGCAGGGACACCTCCCACTAGAAAAGGTTACTCAGGGCCTCATCCAACCTGGCCTTGAACACCTCCAGGCAGGGAACAGCCACAACCTCCCTGGGCAACCTGTGCCAGTGTCTCACCACCCTCACTGCAAACAACTTCCTCCTAACATCCAGTCTAAATCTTCTCTCTGCCAGTTTAAACCCATTGCCCCTTGTCCTGTCATTGCAAGACCTTGTCAATAGTCCCTCCCCAGCCTTCCTGTAGGCCCCCTTCAGATACTGGAAGGCTACTCTAAGGTCTCCTGGAAGCCTTCTCTTCTGCAGACTGCAGAGCCCCAACTCTCTCAGTCTGTCCTCATAGGAGAGCTGCTGCAGCCCTCTGAGCATCTTCATGGCCTCCTCTGGACCCGCTCCAACAGTTCCATGTCCTTCCTATGCTGGGCGCTCCAGAACCGCACACAGGACTCCAGGTGGGGTCTGACAAGAGCAGAGTAAAGGGGCAGAATCCCCTCCCTTGCCCTCCTGGCCACACTTAACATGAGTAGGAACTTCAGAAGCCAAAATACAGTTCCTTATAATAAAGCTGGAATAGAACTTTCAGTTTCAATGCACAAGCAGTGAATTTTTGACCTAGACATGAAAAAGAAATTATTCATTCACTATGAAAAAAACCAATAAAGTAACAAAATACTGGAAAGATAATAAAACTAGTACTGAGAACATTCATGAAGGGGCATCAAATGCAAGAGATGCTATCGTAGCATTCTCTCATTACATTATATTTTCTGAAAAAGACATCAAGGTGAAGTCAAGAAACAGCAAGAAACGTGACCTAGATTTTTTTTTTCAGTCTCCTTTCCTGTAACAAGCTGATTTACATACAAAAAGTTGTTTTTATTTTATGCAATTTATTACTATTAACACGCATTTAACTTAGTGTATTGTCGGTGTTATTTCTGTGCAGCAGAAATTATAAACAGTGCAAGTGTCAGGATAATTAAGCTATAATTATGCCTTCAATTCACCCATAAAATTCACATTAATGTAATTGGGAGCTGTACAAACGAACAGAGGGCAAGAAGTTACTTTAAGACTCGTGGTCCTCTGGAGCACTGGAAGTTGCCAGTGTGCATTAGGGGATATTTTCTTGCTTTTGGTATTCTGTGAAAAGACATAACTTGAGATATAAAATCAAATGTTTGTTTCTGTGATGTTGATTGGTGAATATTCTGATGTACTTTTCTGTTCAAACAAAAGGTACCAGAACCTGTGTCATGGCAGACTTTACTCTTGCCTTTAGCTGCACTTTGTAGACAACTATGCTAGAACCTACAGGCAGAACTTGACTGGTTCCAGATATAACAAAAAAATAAAACTACTGCAATCTAGAAGCAGAACAGAAAATAAAATGCATGCAGCATATCAATTTATTTACTCTTCATTATGTCTTCTTTTGTTTCTGCTAAAATATCACTTCCACAGCTTGCTTAAGGCTCATTGCACTAATACTGTTCTATCAAAGTGTCCATTATTATAACTGACAAATAAAAGTAGAATTCCTCCCTACTCACCTTTATAAAGAGCCTATTCCAGCCAAGTATATTCTAAATAAACCACTAACCCTGGTAAGGAGATTGCTTTGCACACAGGCTATATTTACATTTCTACCTTGCTACTATATCAGAAAGCTTTGTTTGAGGCATCTCAGTTTCCACCTCAAATTCTCCACGCAATCTTAACCACACTGTGCTATTGGAAATGATAGGAAGGACATACCAGCTGAAAGCCTGCTTTTCATTAAAATAGAGGTTAGGCAAAAGCAATACACTTAGGAACAAGTGGTGTGAGCGTTGCCATCAACTTTGGACGTCAGTATTGGTCTCTTTAATTAAAGAAGTTGGAAGGCAAAATTGTGAAGATTTTATAGACTACTTGTGGCTCATTATCCAATCTCTTCTATAAATCCACTTCTATCAGAATTTGTCAGCTTGAGTAAGTACTCCCAGATAATCACAGCTCCTCTGCCATCCATGCAAAAAGATCAGAGAAAATAAAAATACCATGGTTCCAGTCTGCCCTGCAGCCAAAGGCCTGGGACTCTTGGAACTTGAAAACGAAAAGGACCTGCACAGTTCCTCCTTCACAATTTATATAAAGTGTCTTACCAACTTTGCTGCTGTTATTATGTTGCAGGCAGCAGAAATGCTGACAAGAAGCATTTTTAATTCAAAGCTTCTGTTCAACAGTTCACAGCAGAGAAGTGACCTAGAATCCTCTAGATTTTCTATGGCAGCCAAGCTGGCAGTTACAGACACTGCAGAGGTTATTTAAAAAATAACCCTGTTTGAGAAATGAAATTCTGCTGTGTCCTGGGTCCCACCTGGTCTGTACAGAGATTCTTGTCTTTTTATATTGCTAATTTTTTAGCCTTAGTAGTGAGTTTCTCGTGAAGATTTTAATGTCTGTTGCATAGATTCATTTTTTACTCTTCATCTGGCAGTATAGCCAAATGCTTCTTGTGCACTTTTGCTTATTCTATTCGTTCATCAAATTCCAGGGGAGGCTTATATATTTCATTTTATTGTAATTATTTTCATTAAAGCTGCACTGTGTTTTCCAATACATAAATTTCTCTCTGTTATTCCCTTTCTCTTCCCCTTTGAGAAGGAAGAGTGATTAATAGAAAGCATCTGTCATTTGTCTGGTGGGCAGCCAAGCCCTAACCTTTTAGAATCATAGAATCAGTCAGGGTTGCAAGGGACCACAAGGATCATCTAGTTCCACCTCCCCTGCCATGGGCAGGGACACCTCACACTAGATCAGGTTGTCTACAGCCTCATCCAGCCTGGCCTTAAACACCTCCAAGGATGAGGCTTCCACCACCACCCTGGGAAACCCCTTCCAAGATCTCACCACTCTCATGGTGAACATCTTCCTAACATCCAGAATCTACCCATTTCTAGCTTTGTTCCATCCCCCCCAGTCCCATCACTACCTGTCATCTTAAAAAGTCTCTCCTCAGCTTTCTTGTAGGCCCCCTTAAGATACTGAAAGGTCACAATAAGACCACCTCAGAGCCTTCTCCTCTCCAGACTGAACTCTTTCAGTCTGTCCTCACAGCAGAGCAGGTCCAGCCCTTTGATCATCCTTGTGGGCCCTCTCTGGACAACTTCCAGCACATCCACAGCCCTCTTGTAATAGTGGCTCCAGAACTGGACACAGTACTCCAGGTGGGGTCTCACCAGTGTGGAGTAGAGGAGGATGATCACTTCCCTTGACCTGCTGCCCACAATTCACAGGATCACAGGATGTCAGGAGTTGGAAGGGACCCAAAGAGTTCAGTGATTCCAACCCCCCTGCCAGAGCAGGATTATAATCTAGGTCAGGTCACAGAGTAACACATCCAGATGGCCCTTGAAAGTCTCCAGAGGAGGAGATGCAGCCCACCATTACAGAGCACCATACAGGAAAGAACTATAATCAAAGACCATAGACTCAAAAAACCTCTTGCTCTAAAAAAAAATCATATTCTTTATACCAGATTTGAGAATGGTAAAATATTCTNTCCACCACCACCCTGGGAAACCCCTTCCAAGATCTCACCACTCTCATGGTGAACATCTTCCTAACATCCAGAATCTACCCATTTCTAGCTTTGTTCCATCCCCCCCAGTCCCATCACTACCTGTCATCTTAAAAAGTCTCTCCTCAGCTTTCTTGTAGGCCCCCTTAAGATACTGAAAGGTCACAATAAGACCACCTCAGAGCCTTCTCCTCTCCAGACTGAACTCTTTCAGTCTGTCCTCACAGCAGAGCAGGTCCAGCCCTTTGATCATCCTTGTGGGCCCTCTCTGGACAACTTCCAGCACATCCACAGCCCTCTTGTAATAGTGGCTCCAGAACTGGACACAGTACTCCAGGTGGGGTCTCACCAGTGTGGAGTAGAGGAGGATGATCACTTCCCTTGACCTGCTGCCCACAATTCACAGGATCACAGGATGTCAGGAGTTGGAAGGGACCCAAAGAGTTCAGTGATTCCAACCCCCCTGCCAGAGCAGGATTATAATCTAGGTCAGGTCACAGAGTAACACATCCAGATGGCCCTTGAAAGTCTCCAGAGGAGGAGATGCAGCCCACCATTACAGAGCACCATACAGGAAAGAACTATAATCAAAGACCATAGACTCAAAAAACCTCTTGCTCTAAAAAAAAATCATATTCTTTATACCAGATTTGAGAATGGTAAAATATTCTGCATTTTAATTAAAAAAAAAAAAAAAGAAAAATGAAAAGGTACATAGAATAGTACCCAAATGATTGATGTTTGCTGAGAAAGGAAGTAAACTTTATAGCTTCTTTGAATAATTACATGTAAAAGAGGATATTGAAATCCCTAATGCAATAAATACCTAATTGTCAATACAAATGAACAGCTGCAACACCTAGACTGAGAGACATCCACTACAGAGTATCTGGTACTAAGTTAATTAATAGGTTCACATAGTCTAGACCTTGAATAAGTGCCTGGCTTGAATTTAGCTAAATTTGAAAGCAGAGTGCCAGTTTACATTTTGGCCTTTTTTCAACAAGGAGTTTTCTAATCAGTACAAGGAATTCCCAACCTGCTTACAGGCATCTTTTGAAGATTGCAAAGCTATTCAGCTACTGCATCTGGTTCTTCTACACGAGAAATCATTTTTCACATTTCCATAGATGACTCTGAGCCTGATTTGGAAGATGAGTTACTAATCTAGGACTTAAATTCCTCTTTTCTATTTTAAAATTTAAACAAATGAACTGAAGAGCTCTTTTTCATTTTTTTCCCCCCTATGATCTGTGTTGCGTATCGTGAACTTTG
>WBNM01017498.1:0-15241 GCA_013399055.1 Ramphastos sulfuratus | reverse complement strand
TGGATGTTAGGAGGAAGTTGTTTGCAGTGAGGGTGGTGAGGCACTGGAACAGGTTGCCCAGGGAGGTTGTGGCTGCTCCCTCCCTGGAGGTGTTCAAGGCCAGGTTGGACGAGGCCTTGAGTGACCTGTGCTAGTGGGAGGTGTCCCTGCCTATGGCAGGGGGTTGGAACTGGATGATCCTTGAGGTCCCTTCCAACCTTACCATTCTATGAATCTATGATTCTATGCTGTGAACATTCTGAACACAAATGTCAATGTTGCAATACAGGAAAGTAATGAAATTGAAATATGTATTTAATTCTTACTCCTCATTCTTTCCAGTCTTCCTTCCACTTGAATTGCAAATTAGAATCATAGAATCATAAAGCTGTCAAGGTTGGAAGTTACCTTTGAGATCATCGAGGCCAATCGCTCACCTAGACCTCACAATTCCACCACTGCTGTCAAACTGAAATACTGCCCAAAGAAACTTCTTCAGAACCAAAAGTGCTAAGGGAAATAAAAACTGTATTTCATGAGCAGCTTATAACTGCTTGACACATTATTCCTGTAGTCACAGATAGGCTTAGTTTGGAAAAGACCTTAGAGATCATCTACTCCAACCTCCCCGCCATGTGTGGAGACACCTCTCAGCTAGACTCGGCTGCTCAAGGCCTCATCCAACCTGGACCTAAACCCCCCCAGGGAGGAGGCATCCACAAACTCTCCGGGCAATATATTCCAGAGTCCCACCCGCCTTGTACTGAAGACCTTCCTAAGATCTAGTCTAAACCTACTCTCCCTCAACTTAAAACCATCTTGTCTTATTGCTAGACACCCCTAGGAAAAGTCTCTTTCCAGCCTTCCTATAGAATCCCTTTAGGTATTGGAAGACAACTATAAGATCCCACCAGAGCCTTCTCTTCTCTGAACAATCCCAGCAAGATCCAGACTTACACACTGTCCCACCTGCTACTTATAGAGAAAACTGAGACCATGCTCTGCTTCCACAGTAAAATGCCCTTAAATATTTGCCTGTACTTTATATTGGAATTCTAGAAAGCAGCCACTGATAGTGGTATTGCCTGTTGAGAATATCTGGGTGGGGGGCTAATAAAGTCTGAATACACACCATTTCACAGAATCACAGCAACCTCCAGGCTGGCACAGCCCCTCAGCATCACCAAGTCCAAACTAGAACCCTAGAAGTCTAGTCCAACCTAGAACCCTACTCTACAAGATTCACCTTCAACCATATCCCCAAGCACCACATCCAAACCATCCTTAAACAAATCCAGGCTGAGTGACTCCATTTACCTTCCTGGGCAGCTCATTCTTTAAGAGCAGTTTAATTGGATTATTTTAAAAGCAGATCTCTAGCCACACTGAAATTTCAGCAACTGAATCTGTAGTCATCTTTTAGGCAAGAGAAAGGAGACAATTTCCAAGCAGCACCATCTAAGTAAAGCTGCATGCTTATCCCAGTAGCATCAAGGGCAAATGCTGCAGCTTGGTAGGTGAGCTGCAAGAGAGCAACTCCTACAGAAGAGTGGTGCATATATGCCTTTATAGCAGGAGGGTTGGATCTAGATGATCTTTAATCTGCAATTCTGTGATCTTCAAGGTCCCTTCCAGCCCAAACCATTCTATGCATCTATCAATACATGCATTATGTGTAACAGCACAAAGATTTTGCTATTAACTCTTCTGTGTCATAAAGGAATGGGAATAAAATTTCAGCTTGTTGGGTTTTGGTTTTTTTTTGCTTTGCTGTTTTCAGTGAGGACAAAGCACTTGCTTCATACAGAGAGATAATCAAAGGCAGATTATTTTAGTTAATAAAAACCTGCACAAAATTAAAGCTGCATTATGCATAAGCTATGAACTATTTCTGAAGTGGATAAGATTTCAAAACAAAACATCAGCTGCCTGCTTTCTTTCCACACTTGCATTGATGTCTGTCTGTGTACATAGAATGACAGAATGGTTTAGGTTGGAAAAGACCTCAAAGCTCAGCCAGTTCCAACCCTCCTGTGCCACAGGCAGGGACACCTCCCACGAGAACAGGTTGCTCAAGGCCTCATCCAACCTGGCCTTGAACTGAATCACTGAATGTGATCAAAAATCACATTGGGTGATTCTATGCTCCACAACCTCCCTGGGCAACCTGTGCCAGCGTCTCACCACCCTCGCTGCAAAGAACTTCTTCCTAATGTCCAGTTTCAATCTCCTCTCTGCCAGCTTAAATCCATTGGGGAGTTAATAATAGCTCACTTGGACTGGTGATCTTCTAAGCAATGCTTATAAAGAACAATTCCAATCACTGCAGACAAATATCATATGCTCTCTATACCTCATGCTTAGGAAAAATACTTCCTACCTCTGGTGGTAGCAAGGCTCTGACTGGAATTCTCTCACTTACATGCATCCCCAGTGCACAAATTCATATCCTATATTGCTTTATGCTGCTGAAAAACAGTGACAGAGAGGCAAGCACAGTCAGCTGGGAGGATTTTCTCTAGGTTCACTGCCAGTTTAAGTGGAACTTTACTGCAAGCTATCAAAACAGCATGAAGCTTTTAAGATTTAAAGCCCTCAGTACTTGCAACTCATTATTTAGCCTCCGCAGCATGTCTAAGTCTGATAAATGTGGTCCCAACAGCTCCAGACAGTGACATCAGCACTGTGTCTTCCTCTGTTGTTCCTGGCTGGGCTTCAGCAAAGAAGAGCAGTAGTAAGCTTTTAATCTACACATGTCTTAGTGAAGATCACTGAAGTTTCCCTCCATTAGCCTGTCAGGCCAAAGCTAAGACCATTTGCTCTCCCCAGCCGCATGAACTTAGTCCGAGCTGAGGTTCTTAGGGAACTTTGTGCTCCCATAATAATCAAAAGCTTATCTCTGTGAAGATTCAGTTGCAGCTTGTTGCACTACTTCTTACAGACTCCACACTGATGCTTAGAGACCCATATGAAATATTTGTCTCATCACACAGCAACTGGATTTGCACCTTCCTTGTTTATAAGTGCTCTAAAAACAGTTGTCAACACCTTTGTAAGTGCCTTTGTGACTCAAATGGAATTAACTTGTGTTGTTTACTCCAGGCCAAGTGCCTGCTGGCTGAGCACACTTCATATAATCTCTCAATATTATCCCCAATTGCCAGCTGCCTTCTTTTGATTTCTTTATGCATCTCAGCCAAACTAAAAATAGGCATTTTTTGATCTGAATACTGAATTTGATCCCTGTGATGCCACCATAGTGAGGCTGGGGGAAAAAAACTGCCACAGCTTTCAACACTCAAATTACAGGCAATGCATGCTCCAAAGACCATTGTGAGACTAATTTGGTGTGAATTTATGTTCTACAAACTGTGTGGTCTCCTATGAGGACAGGTTGAAGCAGCTGGGGAACAGAAGACTTGGGAGAGACCTAATAACAGCCTTCCAGTACCTGAAGGGAGCCTACAAGAAGGCTACAGAGGGACTGCTTACAAAGGTCTGCAGTGATAGGATGAGGGACAGTGTTTTAAAATTAGAGAAGAGCACATTTAGATTGGATGCTAAGAACAATTTCTTTACCATGAGGATGATGGAACAATCCAACAGGTTGCCCAGGGAGATGGTCGAGGCCCCATCCTTGGAGATGTTCAAGGTCAGGCTTGACAAGGCTCTGAGTAGCCAGATCTAGTGGAGGATGTCCCTGCAGAAGGGTTGGACTGGATGACCTTTGGAGGTCCCTTCCAACTCAAACCATTTTACAATTCTGATACTACAGAGAGGCCCTACTTCTTCCCTCTAGCTTAGCCTACCCCCATGATGTTCTCTCCTAACTTCTCTCATTCCTACAGTGTCCTTCTGGTCACCCTCAGGAAGAAGAAGAGTCTTTCCCATGGAAGTTTACTGGTATGCCTATCATCCTACATGGTAGCTTCACTCTGCCTCTGATGCCTCCCAATGCTGCTGAAGGATGGTGAAAATGCCTCCTCCTATGCACAATCTCTCCACAAACACTTTGCCTTTCCTGCTGCTCTTGGCGGGGGGTTGTGGTTCCCCATCCCAACTATCTTTAACACTCTGGAAAAACAGCCAGGTTGAGGCTGTGGGAGCCCCTTGAAAGGTGAAATACAATCTTAGACATCAGTTAGGAAGGAGTGAGAACATAGAGGAGAGAGTCCAGACCACATCCTGGCTTGCACACCCATGTAACAAAATATGAGTACTAGCAGAGGGAAGGGATGATCATCAGAAATGCATCAAGGTCTTTGCAAGTCAGTAAAATCTTGGACCCACTCAGCTTTGGGAAGGTTTGGTGTTCATGGCAGGTTCTCAGTGTTCTGCTACTACACATGAGTTCCTCAGGGGTAGTATAGGATCTCTTATCCAACGAGGTGTGGACAGGCTGAGTGCTGGATGAGGGCTAACTACATGAAATTCAATAAGGACAAGTGCAGGGTCCTGCATCTGTGAAGGAATAACAGCAGGCACCAATACAGGTTAGGGCTGCCCTGCTGGAAAGGAGCTCAGTGGAGAAAGCCCTTGGAGTGCTGGTGGGCAGCAAGTTCTGTATGGGCCAGCAATGTGTCAGGAGAGCCAATGGCATCCTGGGGGGCATCAAGAAAATGTGGCCAGCAGGGCTAGGGAGGTTCTTCTCCCCCTGTACTCTTGGCCTGGTGAGACCACATCTGGAATATTGTGTCCGGTTTTGGGCTCCCCAGTTCAGGAGAGACAGGGACCTGCTGGAGAGAGTCCAATGGAGAGCAATGAGGATGTCTGGGGGACTTGAGCATCTCCCCTGTGAAGAGAGACTGAGAGCCCTGGGGCTGTTTAGTCTGGAGAAGAGAATATTGAGAGGAGATCTGATCAATGTGTCCAAATAGCTGAGGAATGGGGGTCAAGTGGCTGAGGCCAAACTCTTCTCAGTGGTCAGCAGCAATAAGAGAAGGAAAAATGGATGCAAACTGGAACAGTGAAGGTTTCACCTCAACATGAGGAGAAACTTCTTTACAGTGAGAGGGACAGAGCCCTGGAGCAGGCTGCCCAGAGAGGTTGTGGAGTCTCCTTCTCTGCAGACTTTCAAACCCCACCTGGAGGCATTCCTGTGCAGACCATCCTAGGGGATGCTGCCTTGGCAGGGAGGTTGGACTGGATGATCTCTGGAGGTGCCTTCCAACCTCTAAGGTTCCGAGATTCTGCGACTCTTAGTGAGGTGCAGTGCAAAGCCCACAGCTCACACTCATATCATGCAAATCCTGCTGGTGTAGCTATTTTCAACCACAAAAAGACAAATCTTCAGCCAAAGGCCAGGGTAAGAACAGAAAGTACCATTATTACAAGCACTCCTGAACAACATGTTGTTGCCTGCAGCATCCCTTGAAGCCAGCTCTCTGTTTGGACAAGCACTTTGAAGAATTTCACTTTTCCATAGTCTAAGTCAAACTGTTCTCTTAGGCTTGTGGAGTTGTAGGGGTGGGCTGAGTTTTGCAGCCAGCATTGTAAATAGGCCATGACCAACGTTAGGCTCAGGCTGTTTGCAGTTCATCTGGCAAACTATTTTATTCATCACCACTTGCTGTAGACTGCTGGAGCCAAAAGAGAGAAGGGAGACAGTGTGGTAAATGCTCTTTTAAGTCTTCATATAAAAAAATGTTTTCATAGATGAGTTAGTAATTCAGTCTAGCATCCATCCTCTGCTACCTCTTCCTAGATTATTTTTAGCAGCAGAAGTCATCAGGGCAATTCAAATGTAAAGGCCAAATCCTGACCTCAGCTGCATGAAAAAAATGACTGTAGAGACATCTGCCCATAGTGTAGGCCTGAATGTTTTTGCTACTGAATGGCCAACTGCTGACGTCATTACAGACTGCTGATTTACTGTTAGATGAGCAAAATGCACATTTATGCAGTGCTAGAGGCATCACTGACCTCCTTTTAGACACTTCTGAATGACTTTGACCACAGAATCACAGAATGGTAGAGATAGGAATCATAGAATCATGGAATGGTAAGGTTGGAAGGGACCTCAAAGCTCAGCCAGTTCCAACCCCCTGCCATAGGCAGGGACACCTCCCAGTAGAACAGGTTGCTCAAGGTCTCATCCAACCTGGTCCTGAACACCTCCAGGGAGGTTGTGGAGCACAGAAGCACAGAATGTGATCAAACTATTCTGTGCTTCTGTGCTCCACAACCTCCCTGGGCAACCTGTGCCAGTGTCTCACCACCCTCACTGGAAAGAACTTCCTCCTTACATCCAGTTTCTATCTCCCCTCTGCCACTTTAAACCAATTCCTCCTCATCCTGCCATTCCAAGCCCTTGTCAATAGTCCCTCCCCAGCCCTCCTGTAGGCCCCCTTCAGATCCTGGAAGGCCACTCCAAGGTCTCCTGAAAGCCTTCTCTTCTCCAGGCTGCAGAGCCTCAACTCTCTCAGCCTATGCTCATAGGAGAGCTGCTGCAGCCCTCTGAGCATCTTGGTGGCCTCTTCTGCACTGGCTCCAACAGTTCAATGTCCTTCCTGTTCTGGGGGCTCCAGAACTGCACACAGGACTCCAGGTGGGGACTCAGGAGAGCAAAGGGGGGAGCATAGGTAGCACAGAGCAACAGGGAGGAGCATTTCCTGTTGCATGCTCTGGTTTAGGTTATTCAGGCACATAAAGCATGCAGGATGTACACATTCCTAAATGACATTACACATTGCTGACATTTCTGCCATGCACACTCTCTGAAGAATGCAGATAATACTTTCTTCTTCAGCATTTAATTGGAATTCCTCTAGCAAAGAACATTCAGATGTATATAAATCAAGTCCCCAGCTGGCTAAGAGGAGAAGTGTCCTAAGATGTACTAGTACGTGTTTTGTGTAGGAATGAAGGAACATTTTTATTACTATACATATACAGACAATTTGAAACATATGCTCTGCACACAGTGTTTGGAGGGCAAAGTTTCATCAGGAAAACAAATTCCATCTACACTTCCTGATTCACTTGAGGTGACTGACCTATGGAAGCCTCTATAGTTGTCATCTTGTGTCTAAGGGGTAGCTGAATCATAGAATGGTTTAGGTTGGAAGGACATCAAAGCTAATCCAGTTCTAACCCCCCTGTGCCATANAATCCCCTCCCTTGCCCTGCTGCCCACACTGCTCTTGCTGCAGCCCAGCACACAGTTGCTGTCTGGGCTGCACTCACACTGCAGGCTCATGTTGAGCTTTTCATCACCCCAGACCCCCAGGGCCTTTTCCTCAGGGCTGCTCTCAGCCATTCCCCACCCAGTCTGGAGTTGTGCTTGGGATTGTGCCCACCCAGGTGCAGGACCTTGCACTTGGCCTTGTTGAATGTCATGAGGTTGGCCTGGGCACACCTCTGCAGCCTGTCCAGGTCTCTCTGGATGGATCCCTGCCCTCTAGCAAGTCAGCTGAGCCACACAGCTTGGTGCCATCTGCAAACTTGCTGAGGGTAAGGGTGCACTCAATTCCTTTCTTTTGCTGGCAAGCAGAGGTGAGTGGTTGGTTGACTGCAGGATTGAGCAAATAAAATACACAGGTTTGCTCATAGATGCATGGGCATGGGCATGGGCATAGTGAATGCATGGATGTTCAAAACAATAACTGCTTTAGAATTTTTTCACTGAGGAATCACATAGGTTGCAGCTACCTCAAAAGAGGTTGCTGTGGAGTGAATGTTGGTCTTTTTGCCAAGTACCTGGTTATAGAACAAGAGGGAACAGCCTCAAGATGCACCAGGGAAAGTTTAAACTGGACTTTAGGAATTTTTTTTTTTTCCACTGAAAGGGTTGTCAGGCATTGGAACAGGCTGCCCAGGGAGGGGGAGTCATCATAGAATCATAGAATGGTAACATTGGAAGGTACCTCAAGGATCATCTAGTTCCAACACCCTGCCACAGGCAGGGACACCTCCCACTAGCACAGGTCACTCAAGGCCTTGTCCAGCCTGGCCTTGAACACCTCCAAGGAGGGAGCAGCCACAACCTGTGCTGGGCAACCTGTTCCAGTGCCTCACCACCCTCACTCTAAAGAACTTCCTCCTAACATCCAGTTTGAATCTCCCCTCTGCCAGTTTAAACCCATCATCCCTGGATGTGTTTAAAGCTGGGTAGATGTGGTGCCTGGGGATATGGCTTAGTGATGAACTTGGTAGAGTATGATTAATGGTTGGACTTGATGGTCTTAAAGATCTTTTCTGACTTCAATAGTTTTAGGATTCCATGGTTCTATGACCATGCTTCTTAATGTGCTTGGTGGTTTGGGTGATATATACCCAGAATATTTCTGGTGACAGAAATCAGCCTTCTTTGATTTTACAGAATTGTACAGAATTCCCTCTTGAGACATACAAGTTTGGAGAGCTCTGACTAGAAACCAGGAATCATTTTTAAGCTTTCAGTCTGCTTCAGTTACCCACAATACAAAAGAAAGAAAAGGCCTTAGAGGTTAATCTTTATGCTCTCAAAGTGCTGAAAGTCAATTTGCTAATCACTTTTACAGCTGATAGAGCTTAATGTAGTTTATAGCTGAGAGAACTTGGCAAAGCAGAGGATAAGCCTAAAGGTCTGTTAGCCTCTGTTATGTGTGTAGTAATTTNCTGGAAGCCTTCTCTTCTCCAGGCTGCAGAGTCCCAACTCTCATAGCCTTCTCTAGAAGGTGAGTGTTCCTATGACAAGCTGGGGAGCGTGGACCACAACCTCCCTGGAGGTGTTCAGGACCAGGTTGAATGAAGCCTTGAGTGACCTCTTTNCTTGATGGTCTTAAAGATCTTTTCTGACTTCAATAGTTTTAGGATTCCATGGTTCTATGACCATGCTTCTTAATGTGCTTGGTGGTTTGGGTGATATATACCCAGAATATTTCTGGTGACAGAAATCAGCCTTCTTTGATTTTACAGAATTGTACAGAATTCCCTCTTGAGACATACAAGTTTGGAGAGCTCTGACTAGAAACCAGGAATCATTTTTAAGCTTTCAGTCTGCTTCAGTTACCCACAATACAAAAGAAAGAAAAGGCCTTAGAGGTTAATCTTTATGCTCTCAAAGTGCTGAAAGTCAATTTGCTAATCACTTTTACAGCTGATAGAGCTTAATGTAGTTTATAGCTGAGAGAACTTGGCAAAGCAGAGGATAAGCCTAAAGGTCTGTTAGCCTCTGTTATGTGTGTAGTAATTTGGCATAGTGCTGTGTTAGAGACACAATTTAGAAGTTCATTTCTTCAGTTTCAGGAGGGGCTGGATTAGTCCAAACCCATTGAGTCAAGAGAAAACAGAAAATTAGAGATCACTAATATTGCTCTGAAGTTCTGGGGCAAGAAGTCTGGGCATGGAGTCTCACCTCTGTGGCTGTCTGAAATTCTGATACGTAATCATGGGAAGTTAGATTTACTTTACTCACTTTGCTGCTGTCAGTAGCCTAGGGTTAATGACAGGCTAAAAAGGGCAAGGCATGACCTTGATTTCATTTCAGGGCTTACAGGGATTANATGGCAGGGGGTTGGAACTGACTGAGCTTTGAGGTCCCTTCCAACCTAAACCATTCTATGATTCTACCTCTGAAGGTTCCTTCCAACCCCTAACATCCTGTGACCCTTTAGACTTTTTTCAAATGTTTTACTAAATTGCAACATTAAATGTAGAATGAGAGGAGGACTTCAGGCAATGTGAATCCATTTCAAGCTCTGTCACTGAATAAGAGAATCTGCTGCTAAACAAAAAACAATCCTTGTGAACAACCTAAGCCTGTCTGCATCACTTTTTCATGCATAAACTAATGGTAAGCACAAGCAAGTTACCAAGAATTAGTGCCAAGGACTGAGAAAAAAAAAAAAAGAAAAAAAAAAAAGAAAAAGAAAAGGAGATAAATTGGATATTTCTCAAGACAGTGCATATTTTTTACCTAAATCAGAGAGCTTTAAGGACACTATACTGCTTACACATTCTAAATGGCAAGCCCAAAGCAGATGGAAAATATTTCTCTGAGGGAGGCTACATTTCATTTCAGTTTTTTAGGAAGATCTGGGTGATCTGAAATTTCCAATGGATGAGTTGCTGACATTGATAGAGCAGCAGATGCAAATGATAATTTTACACTGGAGTTCCTAAAACATTTGAGACCTATTAATTTGGAGGCTTTCATATATTTATGGTGCCTGCAGATGGTGCTGGGAACATAAGCCTGCCCTCGTTGTCTTGGTTACCTTCTTGAAAGCATGCATGTAATTAATTTTTGAGCTCCCATTGATTTCAGTGGTGCAGGGGGAGGCAGTTAGGCTGAAGCAAATCAACAGTGATTAGAAAAAAAAACAATGCCAGTCAAGTAAGAAAAGGATGATGGGCAAATGGTCTGTTACAGAAAAATTCCTTTGCAGACAGCAATCTAAAATAGTACACTGAGTACATCTGAGAAATCACAGAATCACAGAACCTTAGAGGTTGGAAGGGACCTCACAGATCATTGAGTCCAATCCCCCTGCAAAGGCAGGATCCCCTAGGGCAGGTCACACAGGAATGCATCCAGGTGGGGTTTGAAAGTCTGCAGAGAAGGAGACTCCACAACCTCTCTGGGCAGCCTGCTCCAGGGCTCTGTCACCCTCACTCTAAAGAAGTTTCTCCTCATGCTGACCTCAAACCTTCTCTGTTCCAGTTTGTAGCTGTTGCTCCTTGGCTTATTGCTGTGCACCACCAAAAAGAGCTTGGCCCCAGCCACTTGACACTCAGATATTTGGACACATTACTCAGATCTCCTCTTAGCCTTCTCTTCTCCAGCCCCAGGGCTCTCAGTCTCTCTTCATAGGGGGGATGCTAAGTCCTCAAATCATCCTTGTGGCTCTCTGCTGGACTCTTTCCAGCAGGTTCCTGTCTCTCTTGAACTGGGAAGCCCAAAATTGGACACTGCCTTCCAGGTGTGATCTCACTGGGACAGAGCAGATGGGGAGAAGAACCTCCCTGGAATGTGTACATCTGGAAAACCTAATTGAAAAATGATAAACTTGCATAGAGCTGGGAGTGAGCTGAAACATATAGCCCAGAACTGAGTGATGCATACACATCCCACTCCTTTAGTTCTGGGATGAGCTGCAGCACAGGGATAGGAAGGTCAAGCATATAAGCAGCTCTTCCTTTTTTACCAAGTTATTTAGTGCTTAAACACTACAAACAGATTAATGTGGACAGGTTGTGATTGAGTAGGAGGTTGTGGTTGATTAGGAGGTTGTGGAGTCTCCTTCTCTGGAGACTTTCAAACCCCACCTGGATGGACTCCTGTGCAGACTGCCCTAGAGGATCCTACCTTGGCGGAGGGGGGGTTGGACTCAATGATCTTTGGAGGTCTCTTTCAACCTCTAATGTTTTGTACTTCTGATTCTGTGGTTCTGACAAAAAAGGACAAGACAAATCCTTCTCTCTATCCAGAAGTCTTAGCAATGGCTAAGAATTCAGTGTAGAAGTGGTGGAGGTTGAGGGTAACTCCTTCTCACTCTTTCTGCCAGCTCTGTGCTGTTGATCCTTTGCTGGAAGCTATCACTCCTAGGGCAGGGGCAGTGGAATCACAGAATGACAGAGATTGAAAGGACCCTCTGGAGACAAATCTAGCCTAACCCACCTGCCAGATCAGGTTCAACTAGAGCAGGCTGTACAGGAATGTGTCCAGGTGGGTTTGGAATTATTTCAGAGATGGAAATTCTATTATCTTTCTAGGCAGCCTGTTCCAGTGCTCTACCATCCTTGAGGTAAAGAAGTTCCTCCTCTTGTTTAGATGGAATTTTATAAGTTCAGGTTTGTGCCTGCTACCTTTTGTCCTCTCTATGTGAAACACTGAAAAAAAAACCTGGCCCCATCCTCCTGACACCCACCCTGTAAGTATTTGTAAACATTGATAAGATCCCACCTCAGTCTTAGAATCATAGAACCATAGAATCAGTCAGGGTTGGAAGGGACCACAAGGATCAGCCAGTTCCAACCCCCTGCCATGGGCAGGGACACCTCACACTAGATCAGGCTGGCCACAGCCTCATCCAGCCTGGCCTTAAACACCTCCAGGGATGAGGCTTCCACCACCTCCCTGGGCAACCCCTGCCAGGCTCTCACCACTCTCATGCTGAACAACTTCTTCCTAACATCCAATCTGAGTCTACCCATTTGTAGCTTTGTTCCATTCCCCATCCCTATCACTCCCTGACATCCTTGAAAAGTCCCTCCCCAGCTTTCTTGTAGCCCCCTTCTGATACTGCGAGACCACAAGAAGGTCATCTGGGAGCCTTCTCCTCTCCAGACTGAACAGCCTCAACTCCCTCAGTCTCTGCTCACAGCAGAGCAGCTCCATCCCTCTGCTCATCCTCATGGCCCTTCTCTGGACACCTTCCAGCACCTCCACATCCCTCTTGTCCCAGGGGCTCCAGAACTGGCTGCAGTGCTCCAGGTGGGGTCTCAGCAGTGTGGAGCAGAGGGGCAGGGTCAGCTCCCTCACCCTGCTACCCACACTGCTCTCACTGCAGCCCAGGATCTGGTTGCTCTCTGGGCTGCCAGAGCACACTGACAGCTCACAGTGAGCTTCTCAACCGCCAATACCCCCAAGTACCTCTCCTCAGGGCTACTCTGAAGCCAGTCACTGCCCAGCCTGTATTGGTGCTTGGGATTGCCTTGACCAAGCTGCAGGACTTGCACTTGGTCTTGTTGAACCTCAATAAGGTTGGCTTGTACCCACCTCTCCAGCCTGTCCAGGTCCCTCTGGATGGATCCTTCCCTCCAGCTGTCAGCCACAATACACAGCTTGGTGCTGTTGGCAAACTTGCTGAGGGTGCCTCAAAGCCACTGCCCATGGCACCTACAAGTCTTCTCTTCTGAAGGCTAAAAAGTTCCAAGCCCCTCAGCATTTCTTCATAAGAGATGTCCTGAATTGTCTCTTCTGCTTCAGCCAGATATGGAGTCAACTGCTTTGTTTTACAAGGCCTTCAGAAGCAAGTTCAACTTAGGAAATGAATTTTTCACTGATGTGGCTGATGAGCATTGCTCATAACTTGATCTCTGGGCTCATCTGCAAACAAGCTTCTCTCCAGCAGAGGCATGGTTAGAAAAATACTGTGCAGGGTTCAGAGCACAGGCAAAACATAAATCAATACAGTTCTTTTCTGCAGTGACTTTTGACCATGGTTTTATTAGCAGCATCAGTCTCAGCAGGCATGCAGGGCAAAACCCAGTGTAAAATGGCAGTGAGACAAATACTAAAAATCAGAGCCTTCTCTCTGGGGCTTTCTTAGCTAGCACCCTTTACAGATCCTATTTCTGTTGGCTTTATGCCATCAGAGGCTGAAATAATAAGGACATTTAATCTTGCAGAATAATGGGACCAAAAGGGGCTCAGAATGTAATAAAAATGTTCTTCTCCTGATCATTATACAGATGGGCACCAAACAGTGCAGTGCTTTCACTGAGGTTATTTCTGCACTGATTAACTGTTTCAAGCACATACTAGAATGAGTATCAGCTGTAACCTGTTGTTGATGGTTTATGAACTATTATGAGTGTTCTTGATAATAAAGACATATAGCATACTCAATTCCTGACCTTTGAAATGAACAGTCACAGAAACATAAAATCAATAGAATTGTCAGGGCTGGAAGGGACCACAAGGATCAGCCAGCTCCAACCTCCTGTCATGGCAGGGACACCTCACAATAGGTCAGCTTGCTCAGAGCCACATTCAGCCTGGCCTTAAACACCTCCAGGGATGAGGCTTCCACCACCTCCCTGGGCAACCCCTTCCAGGCTCTCACCATCCTCATGCTGAACAACTTCTTCCTAACATCCTGTCTGAATCTACCCATTTCTAGTTTTGCTCCATTCCCCCCAGTCCTATCACTACTGCTCTTTTCAAACTGAAGCCATTCTATAGTTCTATGATTTAATTCACCCTCTAGCCTGCGTGGGACCTACAGACCTGCACTAACAAATGCATCTCCATTAAACAGGAAGATTTTTCTTCTTGGGTAAAACTTGGGCTGTAAAACTACTGACTTTGCAAGTGAAGCAATAAACACATGCCATCTGTAATGGACAGAGGAATCACTGCACCCTCAGCAAGTGTGCAGATGACACCAAGCTCTGTGGCACAATTGACTTGCTAGAGGGCAGGGATCCATCCAGAGGGACCTGGACAGGCTGCAGAGGTGTGCCCAGGCCAACCTCATGGCATTCGACAAGGCCAAGTGTAAGGTCCTGCACCTGGGTAGGCACAATCCCAAGCANTGGAACTAGATGATCCTTGAGGTCTCCTTCCAACCTTACTATTCTATGATTCTATGATTCTAATAGAACAAGCCCCTGAATTTTAGTGCCCTCTGATGTTTCACAGAATCACAGAATTAACCTGGCTGGAAAAGACCTCTAAGATCATCAAGTCCAATCTACCACCTACCACCTTCTAATTAACTAAACCATGGCACTAAGTGCCTCGTTCAGCTTCCTTTTAAACACCTCCAGGAATGGGGACTCCACCACCTCCCTGGGCAGCCCATTCTAATGCCAATCACTCTTGCTGTCAAGAACTCCTTCCTAACATCCAGCCTGAACTTGCTCTGGTGCAGCTTGTGGCTGTGTCCTCTTGTTCTGTCCCTGGGTGCCTGGCAGAAGAGCCCAACCCCACCTGACTACAACCTCCCTTCAGGTAGCTGCAGAGAGCAATGAGTTCTGCCCTGAGCCTCCTCTTCTGCAGGCTGCACACCCCCAGCTCCCTCAGCCTCTCCTCTCAGGGCTGTGCTCCAGGCTCCTCACCAGCCTTCTTGTTTCACTGTCTTTAAAAGTTCAGCTCAGTGGAAAATGTGAGCAACTGCAAGTGGCACTAGCATCAGAGTGTGCCTAATTCATAATTACCTACTCCGTGCAGAACAAGGAGCTGCAGGCTCTCTATTCACGGGCAAGTTGAAAAGAACTTTCAGCTCGGATGTTTGGTGAATTTCAATTAGACTAAAAATGCCTTGAAGGGCCAATTACATATTGTGGTATTTATGCAGACATCAAAGATGTAGTTGTTTAGACAAGGGAAACAAAGGCCATCTGACTATTCAGGGTATTTAGGAAGAGTCCTGTTTATTGCAACCTAGAATCTCACCATAAATAGATGTCCCAGTTACAAAACCTTACCCACTCTGATCAAAAACTTCTACCGTGCTTGTGTCCAGAACTTGCAAGCTGCAAGTCTTTTGTTTTATTTTATGTCTTTCAATTATTTTTAATTTATTTTAATTTCATTTATTTTTATTTAATT
>WBNM01017492.1:0-23103 GCA_013399055.1 Ramphastos sulfuratus | reverse complement strand
TATGATTCTATGATTCTATAGAGAGCTTCTCTTTCATCTTGATGCAAATTTTTCATGTGCGCAGCACTAGGCCCAAGTATTGAACCAGTGCCCCTCCCAAGTAATTTGCCCAGCTCCATCTGCAATTCTTTTTTCCTCTTAAGAGTGAGAGTCCTTATGGACGTGTACTTTGGTTCGTACTGTTTATGGGTATGCACAGGTGTTCATGTGTAAACTGCAGAGCACATCAGTGCTGCGCAGTGATGTCTGTGCACTACAGGACTATTGGCACTAGTAGCTCCAGTACCACCTTCTCCTCATTCAAGGCACTGCCATCTCTGTCACTTCCCACTCAGCAGAAGGACAGACCTTGAACGGTGGTTGTGCAAGATGAGGCTCGTGTTGTGCATGCTAAGTAGAAATTGGGTCATTTGGTATTCATCTTACTTTAAGAGTAGGACCTGTATCAACACCTTCTATGTCACATTTCTGATATAAATTATACCTCATTAGAGTCAACTAAGGCTTTATTCAAGCGTATTTATAGAAAATATCCATATGCAGTATCAGAGAATTTTATATAAATGACTATGCTAGCTGGAAAAGGTTTCAGCTATTATACTATGCCATTTGTATGCCATGGAGTGGGTTCTTAACATAGTTCTGGGATGATTTGTTACTGCAGCAGATATGGCCTTAGCCACTGTAAATCAGAACTACATGCCCCAGAATGGCAGACTGCCCTGGAAGCGAAGAAGTAGGGAATAAAAAGAGTCCATATTTCTGGATCCAAAGCAATGAGTCCAGATTCTTTCTGCATGGTCTTTTATACAAAGAAATCCAAAGCAGAATTTCAATATTTGTAAAAAGAATTTAAAAACAAACAAACAAAAAACCCCAACAAACCACTAAACAAACAAATAAAAAACAAATTAAAAAATTAAATGCATTAATCTTTCTCCAGGCAAAATTTGGATTCTTTGCTTTGATTCTGTAAGAAACAACCCACAAGCTTTCCTTGATGCCACTGCCTAATAAATGAGCTCAAATGGTGGTGTCACTTTAAAAAATTAGGGAAGGAAAACTGAGTAATTGGAAAGGATTTTATAGAAAGTGTTGGATTTATCTTAAAAATTAAAATCCCCAAACCCATAAATTCCATACAAGGATTCCTAATTAAAAGGAGATGTTTTAAAGGGTGAATTAGTTTTAATTTGATCAAAAAGAATTTCAATAAAAGAGCTTTTTACTACTTCCACTGAGTATCTTCTTCCAAAGCAAAAGCAGTGCTGCAGCATCATGAATCAAGACATGCATGTATGTGGCTTTTTCCAGCCTTGCTTTGAACTGAAACTCTGCTCTACATCCATCTTTATAAATGCAAATTCTTAGTTTCCTAATGTTTTCAAGGCTGCTGTGTAATTTGCTCTGTAAATTTAGAATCATGTCTAATGCTCAAGCAGATGAAAGCAAGAAAATCTCCAAAGAGGAATGCAAACATGTATAATCTTTCAAAGGAAAGCCTTATGCTACTCTGAAACAGGATCTTTCTGGAACTTCTTGTTATACATCTTACTTACATGCCTGCATTCTCTCCCATTTAACAACAGGAGGAAACAATTCAGCGGGCACGGGAGGAAGATGAGAAGAGGAAAGAAATAACTAATCATTTCCAGGGCACACTGAGCGAGATCCAGGCTCAGATCGAGCAGCAAAGTGAGAGGAACATGAAGCTTTGCCAGGAGAATACAGAGCTGGCAGAGAAACTGAAAAGCATCATTGACCAGTATGAACTGCGAGAAGAGGTGAGAGCAACACTCTGGCTGCCCATGGGGACAGGCAGCAAACTCAGTTTCCATGGGAGGAAGCAGAAAGTATTGCCAGCCTGCCCTCCCTGCTGGCTGTCATTTCAGTGTCTCATGGAGGTGAAGTAGCCCCTACCACGCTTAGTTGTCTGAACAGGATTTAGTATGCAACAAGCCTGCCAGAGTCTGTGTGGAACACTCCACAGGCAAGGAGCTGTGTGGGCCAGCACCCTGCTGTGGCATGCACACAGCCTTGCTGTTGTGGTAAGAGGGGCAAAAGCACCCAAGCAGGAAGGTGCCTGAGCTGCCTGCCAAGCTGCGCCCCAGCCCCCTTACATCTCCCCGCAAATCCATGGGGACCTACCTCAGCACCTCAGTCCTAATTTTTGTCATCACTGAGCACCAACTAAGTCTCATCTTTTTGGACAACCTGCCCTGCTGGCAATGCTAAATACACTTTTGTTCCCTCCAGACATAGGTTGCTGAGAAGAGCTCTAATGTAAATGCTTTGACTCATCCCCAGAAGCAGAAAATTAAAGACAGATGAAGGAGGCCCTATCATTAGAACATATTCTTCCTTGCAGGCACAATGCTCACCATAAGCTCTAGATAATAGACAGATGGGAAATTAGTCTTTCTGTAAATGTTACAGTTGGTCAGAAACTTTGGATACAAAAAGACCCCTCCAATAAAATACCAAACTACCTTTTAATTTTATTTTATGGCAAATGCTAACAAACACCATGAGTCTTTTTATTGTATCTAGATGCATTTAGTGTGAGCCTCGGTGCAGCCAGACATTATCATACTGAATAAAACATAAGTAATCTGTCCTTACAATCTGGAATGCCTGACACAATACATGCATTTCCAAATCTGTTGCATCTCTTATGAAGCCTTATGATGAATGAAGGAAGTGTTCATTCCCATCTCCTGGTTTCAATGAGAAGAAAATGTAAAGCAAGGAGATGCACTCAGAATATTTGCTCCAGTGAATTTTATCTAAATGAAGAAAGAGTGAAGAGGTCTATCAGCAATATTTACCTCCTGAAGGTCACCGTGGATCCAGATGTTTTACAGGCTAGAATAGGTCTCTGGTTCATCTGATCTGATCTTCTCTGCATCCCCACTCATGTACCAGGCCCAGGCCCTCCAAGCCTGTACTGTGCATGTACAGACAGAACACCAGAGGTGTGCAGGGCTTGTATGTACGGAGAGGACAGCATGAGCTGCATGTGTGCTCTCAAGTACTGTAGGTGCAATGTGTCTTCATGCATTTATCCACACAGTGGCTTAGATCAACTGGCCACTTAGTAGCTCAAAAAAAACCCCATGTCCCTTGTATACATATTATTGATGAGCAATTATTTGATCTTTAGTTCTGTTGGATTATATTGATCACTTCACATGTAGATCATCAAACTGGCAAAGATGCTAAGGCTCTTCTTACAGTTTAGGACTAGTGCCTTAACCTAGTGTCTTAATCGTGAATAATTTTTTTTTCAGAGAATTCCAGTCTAAAGGATAAACAATTTTAGGATTTGTCACAGAATAATAATGAGATATGTTTATCTAATTCCATTGGCCTGGTGGATGTTGTATATTTTGCTGCACAAGCTTGCTCTTTCTCTGGCTACCTGCTGCTTGGCTTCTGGCTGTTTCTATCTCTGCTCCTGACCTTGCATTTGTCGTCTGACTCTCTTTTGCTTTCGCTTTACAAAAGCCAACATGGGGGGAGGTAGAGGCAGTGTGCTGGCTGCAAATAGCCTCTCAGGATCTCTGTCTCCAAAGGTGGGGAGAGAGCTAAAATATTGTGCAAGGGGGTATTGTGTTGTTATCAAACTCTAAATATATGTAACTTTGCCTTGTATATGTTTATTGGCTAAATACTTTCATATTTAGTCTACTTTAATCACTATAATTTCATTTAACTTCCAAAATTCTGACTAAGTGTGGTAAACTTACTCCAGGGAGGATAAATTCCGTATTTGTTGGGGTGCAAATCCAACCCCAAACAGCTTTTTTTTTTTTTTCCCCTACCATAGACCAAAACAGATAATGTAAACAAGTTTCCTTTCCCCTGAAAATTCTGGCATAGTTTGTTCTTTCCAGTGCTGTAGGTTTTTTTAGTAGTTGCAATAGGTTGTGAGCCTTCCTGTTTTGCAATAGTTTTGCCTTACGAGGGTTGCAGTAGGTAGCTGTACGTGCATGAAGGTCTGCGTACGTAATGAAGCCTGCACATTCAGCAGAGCTTTTTTTTTTTTCCTTACAGCACCTTGATAAAATATTTAAGCACAGAGAACTTCAACAGAAACTGGTGGATGCCAAGTTGGAGCAGTCTCAGGAATTGATGAAGGAAGCTGAGGAGCGACATCAGAAAGAAAAGGAATACGTACGTATTTTTCTAATCTGTCTTTTGTCTAACTTTAGGCCAAAATGATCTATTTCACTAATATATTTGGTCTCTGATATTTGATACACCATCTTCCCACATACACACATGTAAACAATCAGAGTGGAGAACAAGAACATGAGATTGAAGTGAGATAGCTGAAGGCCAGTGTTTCCCCAAGCTCTGAGCCTCCCAAGATGTCCTTCAGTGGGTCTGCTTTTGCCATTTGAGGAGGTCTGAGGAGCTGCTTGCTGTAACAGACCCTCCTCTTCTGTTTTGTAGAGGTTCCCCTCCCAACATTGGTCTGGCAGTTACTCTTCCACACAGTAAGAGTCTGGGTACATTTAGCAACCTCCTTACATGGTGGAGAGAACAGCTCTAGCAGGCAGCCATGCAAGAGCAGCTCCAGATAGGATGTTTCTGCAGGCACAGCCAGGATGAGAGGAGATCATCTCTCCCTGGTCTCCCACATTTTGCAGCTTCATCAGACCAAAATTGATTTTCTCATGATGCTTGGGATTTTCACATCCATCTTAATATCTACAGAAGATCAGAGTTCAGCACTGGCACCTTGTCCCTCTTCCTAGTGGTAGCAGCAGCTGAAACTCCTCAAAAAGTGCAGCAGACTCCCATCATCTGGAAAACACTTTGCTTCTCACCATTTCTCCAGCTAACTCCATAGCAGCATGAGGGAGCTCTAATGAGACAATGTTTATTCTCTCCTGTATCTGGAAAGAGATGCATTAGCAGCAGCATGGCCAGAGTATTATAAAACAGGGATGAAAACGCAGGGCTCTAAGCCCTGTGGATAGACAGAGCACAAGAGAAACACAACAAACACCTCTTACCGAAAGTTCCCCCTCAGTGCATTTATCTTTTCTCTGCACTTGTCTTGCATCTAGGGCAGCCACTCCTGCTCAGCTTTAATCCAAGATAAAGACTGAGGTGGAAGAGGAGCTGTGGCTTCTCTGAATGCACATCTGCATGTCACTGCATAGAAATTTGTAGTCCAGCTAAGTCCTCCCTTTCACTGTAGGCCTTGTGTAAAGCCAGACCTCAAAATCTCATTCATAGCAGTCGACTTTTGGCAGACTGAAAGCACAGGTTACGCTTCCAAGAAGTCCCTTACAATGACAAAGCAAATGTGGGCTCACTTTTCTGCAGACACTGGGAGGTTTGCTGCCAAGTACCAGATTTCAGATACTGGGGTTAAAAAACAAACATTAAAGAGAGGACATAGGCTCTGTGGAGGAAAGTGATGTATACAGCCTTATATCAATGACCTCACTTGCTGTGCCTCCCAGAACACAAGTTTGGGGTTGCATGATGCCTGTGACTGGCCTCGTTTCTAGCCAAACCTTGTTTGTGCATTTTACCCAGAACTCAGATGCAGAGTTTTGTTATTTTTATTTCTTTTAAAGCAGTGGAAGTCATCACCATCTATATTTTGGAGCTGGAGATTTTCTTTGTGGCTTTGCTGTAAGCCTGACTAGCACCTATGAAGTAACAGGTTAGAAAATGAGCTACAGAGCCTTTAAGCAGTGGGTGTATAATGATATGCACCACGTACAAAGAATACTCTTCACAGTGTCCAAACTAATGCCTAAAAACCTTGCCTTTGAGGTAGGCTGGTGCTGCATGGCTAATGATACCTCAGGGTAAGGTAGATTTAGCTGAAGAACTTAAGTAAGTGGCCAAAAGCCATGGAGGGAGGAATGATTATCACATCGTGATTCATCACAGGTAGCCCAGCACCAGAGAGCTGGCCTACACTTGTCTCCCACCTCAATCAAATTACTGAATGCTTAGTCCTACTCACCTAGCTATTGTGCTAGTGTCTGTGGGAGTGATGTATACATATGTATGTATGAAATCAAGGTGAGTTTGCTGGAGTCCTTTTCTTTAGCTCGGTAATGTGCAAAGTCGGAGCCTTACTACATTTCAGCATCCCATCATTTGAGGGAAAGGCTTACAGAACTATATCTTAATTCTCCCCATACCTTTCGGGAGACTGAGACACCTGGGGCTGTTTAGTCTGGAGAAGAGAAGACTGAGGAGAGATCTCATCAATGTCTATAAATATCTGAGGGGTGGGTGTGAAACAGATGGGGCCAATCTCTTTTCAGTGGTCCGCAGTAATAAGACAAGGAGCAAGGGCTACAAACTGGAACACAGAAGGTTTCACCTCAACATGAGGAAAAACTTCTTCACAGTGGGAGTGACAGAGCACTGGAACAGGCTGCCCAGGGAGCTTGTGGAGTCTCCTCTGGAGACTTTCAAGCCCCACTTGGATGCATTCCTGTGTGGACTACCCTAGGGGATGCTGCTTTGGTGGGGGGAGTTGGACTCAATGATCTCTGGGGCTCCCTTCCACCTTTAACATTCTGTGATTTGTTTACATCCCTGTGCATGACTTTCACTTTAAATAATTAGAAAAAAAAATATTCTATGTGGTTACTCACTTTGATGTCTTCCTATGCAGTTCTTCCATGTAGAAATCTTTACCCTTACTCAAAACTTCTTTACCACAGACAAAGCAAGATGTCCCCTCCTGCAGTCTCTAAGTCACGTCTCAACAGGCAGCTCACCTCATTGCTTGCACAATGTGCAGCTAAGGATTCTGATTATCTGTGTAAGGAGCACTGTGTGGCTTTTCCAAAGAGTCAGCTTCACTTAAGGATGCAAATTTACTATAATTTTCCATAACTGGTCAGTGTTACTTGGACTTCCTCCCTATATCAGACATTTTTATCGATGTGCAGTTAATTGCAACTTAAAGCCTTTGTGGCTTTCAAGTATATGACTGGAAGGTATTGATCAGTTTTGACATAATTGGAATTCGCAGTTTCTGGCAGCAAAAAGGGAAGCTTGATTTTTATTAACCCAGTTCCTAAATCCATGTCATTAAATGGGAATGCATGTTCTGGGGACTGTTTTTTTTTTTTCAGTTCTGAGCATGATGTGACTGTCTGGGCCTCCAGCAGCTATCACAGCTCAAATAATACAGCATAACATCACCACACTTGACTGAAGTGATGCTTTGTAAACACCACATACAATATTTATTAATTTCTTTATATTTCAGCCTCCCTGTTACAACCTCATAGCCTATTAATAAATGTGTCAGTTCTCTTGATTTGTTTCTCCCACCTTGGTGTTTGCAGATGACCTCAGGCTGCATATGAGTGCATGCTGGTTTAAGCAAGCCTCTCTGTGGCTTGCTTCCATTACAGAGGAGTTTATGAGCTCTTGGATTTTTGCTATCTGCAGAAGCTATGTGGGTGAATAGGAGAGAAGAATGATTTCATTAACAGGCAAAAGAATCATCATTTCTTTGTCTTCTCTGTGAATCTCTTGAGCTATGAAGAAGTGTGGTGTGGGAGCTGGGACCTTTATGTTATCCCAGGCAAACTATGAGGATAACCATAGCTGAGATTTAAGCAATACAAGATAAAAGTCCAGTTCTTGGAAGTAATAACTGGCCTAGAGACTAGTTAGCTCTCAAGTTTTTCAAAACACTTTTCATTATATCTTTCCAACTAGACACCCTATAATTCCTTCAAAAATTAACAATCCCAAGTACAAATAAGTAGATATTAAAAATCCAGACTTGAATCAGGCTTCAAAAAATGTAATTGTTTTTGTGTGTATAAAATATATCCCTTCCCAAGAAAACAAATGCATGAAGTGAGGCTCATTTAAACTAGGCTTACTCCTACCATAACTTTTTACTTGTGCTATTTGAAATTTTAGTTAGCAAGATCTAAACTCAAGAATGTGACTTACTGAATCAAATATCAAATTGAATTCTCAAAAGAAATATTAGGAGGCAGATGGAAATGTGGTATTTCTTCATGTAAGACATACTTCAACTGTAAAACATCCCTGTCTAGGAAATAGTAGATGGTAAAAAAATCAGTGGTTCACAATCAAAAGGCCAAATTCATGGAAGAAATATTTCTCTAGACCTAGTGTGTGTATATATGTATAGGTAGGTAGGTAGGTAGGTAGGTAGGTAGGTAGGTAGGTAGATAGGTAGATAGGTAGGTAGATAGATAGATAGATAGATAGATAGATAGATAGATAGATAGATAGAGATAGATAAAATAAGCAAGAATTCCAATTCAGACAGCCTTTGTGCCACAGATAGCTAGACACAAGGAGGGAATTTGTTGCGTTGTTCAATCAGAATTTGTAGGGTACACCTTCAGATGCCTCAGGGCATTCATGTAGTTTAATGTATTATTTCCAACCAAATGATCAGAATAAAAGTTTTTACTAAGGATCAAATACAATTTCTGCATGTGGTTCTACTCACCTTTCCCTTCCAATGTAAGAGTAGCATCTATTGACTTACACAGTACTTCTGTTTATAGTGTATTTCCAGAGCCCAGCTGTGCCATTTTAGACAGAAGAAAGTCTTATGGTAAACTAACTTGTTTATATTTTATTTGTCAAGGTCTCATTAGCTTTCTTTCTCTAAAATGCATGTGGCCTGGTCAGTAAAATATTTTATAAATGTTTGGGAGGCAACAGGCACATCTCTTTAACCCTTCAGTAAATGTTCCCCACCTTCAGATTAAACAATTGCTAGAATATTACTATGCACCTTGGAGGTGCTGATATACAAGTGCAGCCTGGAAAGGTCTATATACACACACATACAATTCTTTCAGCCTCAACCAACCTTCTCATCTGGCTGGCCTTTTGCCAAATACCTTGATGTAGGGAATCACATCTTCCCAGGAGCAGCCAGAGATGAAGCTGCAGTCAAGCTCCTCCTGGACCTGTTCCTTGATCTAAGTGAGGTGTTTCTCACCCTGATCTGGGACTCTCCACTGATGTCAGATCAATGCAAATGGAGCCCCAAGATAACAGACACTAGTAAATGTATGACATTTACTACGTATTCCCTTTCTGAAGGCTTGCAGGGGTTTTGAAGCTTGTCTGACCATGACCACACCTGCATGCTAAATGCAGATCATTAATGCAAAAGGGAGTTTACCATTCACTGGAGAGCAGGGATGCAGCCAGAGTTGTGTTGAAATGTATGTGCCAGAAATGTATGTATCCACTGCCTAGAGGTCTGGTGAATATATGGTTAATAAATACCATAGTCTTTAGACCCCACTGTACTGCACACTTATTCCAAATAGGTTTTGAAGTCCTATTCAAATATGTCTTTGGAAACTAAATGCTTTGTCCCATGTGTCAGGGTAGCACTAAATACTCTGTCTTGCCTAATTCCTCTAACTACATTAATCTGAAAGCCACATCACTCCTTATCAGCATAGCACTGGCTTAAGCACAGGTAGCTGGAGGACAAGGATTTCCAGCTGATAAGCTAGGGACCTAACAGTTTTCTCTCTGTTGCCCAAAACACAGCTCCTGAACCAAGCTGCTGAATGGAAGCTCCAGGCCAAAATGTTAAAGGAGCAAGAGACTGTCCTGCAGGCACAGGTGACGTAGGAGAAGTGATTGCATGGTGTGCCTTTGTTTCCCAGCTTTTAACCCGTGTGGCACGTTCCAGGTAGAGTATCCAAACCATTTTCTGTGTATTCCTTCCAACTCCAGTCTGCATCTCATAGACTGTTGCAAAGAAAACAGGCTGTTTTCAAGCCAACCATAAGGTAACGTCCATACTACAAATGGTATTGTGACACAAGGATTTAGTCCAGAGAAGAGAAGGCTTTGGGGAAGTCTTGTTGCAGCCTTCCAATATTTTAAAGGGGGCTTATAGTAAAGATGGAGTGAGACTTTTTACCAGGGCCTATAGGGATAAGAGAAGGGCTAATGGTTTTGAACTAAAAGAGGGTAGATTTATATTAGATGTAAGGAAGACATTATTTACTGTGAGGTAGTGAGACACAGGAACAAGTTGTCCAGGGAAATTGTGGATGCCCTATCCATGCAAGGTCAGGATAGGCAGAGCTTTGAGTGACCTGTTGCAGTGAAAGCTGTTCTTGCCTAAGATGAGGGGGTTGGACTAAATGATTTTTAAAGGTCACTTCCAACCCAAACCATTTTATGGTGTTATGAGTGTTTACAGTACTTAACCACAGAACAGTGTGTGTGCCTTGGCTTGACTATTCACCACAGCTACATTCAGGCACCTTCCTAATCCAGCAAGGTACTGGAGTGCATATGTATCATTAAATATGTTTTCCAAACTGATGTGCTTTTCTGGTGTGGAGTGTGAAGGCAGCATTTTCATTAATTTTAGCAAAAGTTCTGCCTGCTAAGGGCTTATACAAAGGGTCCTCTAGGATCTCAGTGAAACATTCAGTAAAATAAAAATACCTGCTAAAATTTACCCTGAGAGTCAGGCTGGAGCAAAAGGCACTAAAGGCAAGAAACAAGCAGTATATACTACACTTGTAGAGCAGTGCTGTAATCAAATATGAACAACACTCTGGACTTTCACATCAAAAAGAGATTGCATCAGTAGATTTTCCCAGACTTACAGAAACAGTCATGTAGATTTATCTTTGATAAATCAGGACAAGGGGTTATGGGTGGAAGTTGAGGCATAGATGGTTCCATGTGAACCTGAGGAAGAATGTTTTTTGCTGTGAGAGTAACAGAGCACTGGAACAGGCTGCCCAGGGAGGTTGTGGAGTCTCCCTCTCTGGAGATATTCAGGAACTGTCTGGATGTGTTCCAGTGCGATCTGCTCCAGGTGATCCTGCTCTGGCAGTGGGGGGTGAACCAGATAATTTTTCAAGGTCCCTTCCATCCCCTGACATTCTATGATTCTATGATTGTGAGAATATGTGAGAATGATCCCCCTCAGCAGAGCTTTGGGGAGGGTGGGGTAGGGTAGTGGTGTCAGTCCTTAAGCCCCTCTGCAGCTGCCCATCCCCTCACCTGCCAGGAAGCCCTTCCTAGCCCTTGCTTACAGTTAATCATACTGGTAAGTTGCTCTAGCTCTGCCTGCAGGGGTTGCTCTGCCTGCAGGGATGTTGGAGTAGATGACCTTTAGAGGCCCCTTCCAACCCGGGTGATTCTCTGATTCTATGCTCTTGCTGGTTGTCTAATTCCTACCTGCTGAGCAGCCAAGAAAGGTTAGCATTAAACTGATAACCTGGAAACATGTTAAGAGGAGTATTGGTCCTTTACATGTTTTTCAAAGGCTAAGATAAGCTGGTAGCACAGTGAAGGTTATCACATAAACTGCTGTTGACACCAGTTTGACAGGTTCTGCAATCAGACCTCAAAGGCCTCCAGCTGACTCTCTCCCAACTGCAAACCTGCTCCCAATTTTCTCAGAGTAGCTTTAATTAAACTTTTATGTTTAACTAGAAAGAGTTTTGTATGCTGGCAGAACTCTGTAGTCAGTTTAATGAAACTGAAGCTATTGATAAAAGCTAGAATGTATTAAGCATACATTTGTAGCTGTAAAACTGTGTTTAGAACAATCCAGTCAAACAAGTCTGAAAAGGCACTGATAAAAAAAAAAAAAAAAAAGTGATTCACCTCCTGAAATGAAACATANCTGTGATACTGTGTTCTGCTCAAGTGTGAGAGCTCTCTCACTTACACAGCAGTCTCTAATTGGAATTACTGGGAACAAGAACATTATTATCAACATCCTAATCATTTCCAGTATGGCAGCACTGAAGGGCCTCCCTCATGGACCAGATGCCATTGTGAAAGGTGTTGTGCAAGCACAGAACAGAAAGAGCATAAAACATTCCTCAATGCAAAGAGTACAAAACAACAAGTAGATATTGAGAGGAACAGCTGTATGGTAATTATGAGAAGATGCTGGTCAATAAGATAATATGAAGCTGCAATATAGTCCTCACTGTCTCTGGGCACCACAGTGTGCCTGAGAGAGCCAAATGGTGACAGGGATCTGGCACCACCTGAGGGACTACATGAAAAATTAGGTGCTGCATTCCAGGTGCTGCACACCCTCTCTGGGCACTGCACACCCTTCCCAGGCATGCTGCTTAGGTGGAGATTTTAGCTCTGTGCTTTGCAAGAAAGAGAGACAACAAAAGTCACCCAGGACCTTTAATTTTTGGTAAGCAGTGTAGTGCAGCCACTGGGCTGTGACAACTGAGGAGAATATAAGGGCTGAAGAGATGTCCTCACTGTAGCACTGTCATGGCATGGTGACAATGAGATGCCCCCAATTTCCCAAAGCCTTGCACTTACAAGTTCCTTCCTGGCAGCGGCTCTCTCCCAGCTTTGTCTTCAGTGGGCAGCAGCAAGGGGGTCCTCATGTCCCTAACTGGGGAGCATAAGTGCATGCTCCTAGTGAGAGACAGCTCTCAGAACCTGTTCCCAGCCACTATGAAAACATTTATTATTCAAATTTAAACTGCAGAAGCTATTCTTCATGCTATGATACTGTTCAGAGTTCAGAGCTTGCTCTGTTCAAACCTGAATAGTTTTTAATCTAATTAAACAACAGGCAAAAGTTGGAAAGGGAAAGCAGAGACAGAGAATCAAGGTGAATTTTTTTAAGAGAGCAGCTCTGGGCTAGGAGCCTTGGTTTGCTGGTTCCCACCCCTGCTCCCTCAGCTGGCTTTGGGTTGCTCAGGTATTTATCCTTAGAGCCACAATGTCCAATCCAAACGTTTCACTTGGTATCCATGTTCTATTTGCTCTGTGGCACTCAGGCTGCTAAAAAATTCGTCTGAGTTTCTGCCCCTTTACTCTGCTCTTGTCAGACCCCATCTGGAGTACTGTGTGCAGTTCTGGAGCCCCCAGCACAGGAAGGACATTGAACTGTTGGAGCGGGTCCAGAGGAGGGCCACAAAGATGATCAGAGGGCTGGAGCAGCTCTCCTATGAGGACAGGCTGAGAGAGTTGGGGCTCTTCAGCTTGGAGAAGAGAAGGCTTCCAAGAGACCTTATAGTAGCCTTCCAGTATCTGAAGGGGGCCTACAGGAAGGCTGGGGAGGGACTATTTACAAGTCCCTCAGGCACATCCACAATACACTGCCAGCTATGGCCAGGAGAAGAGGCATCACAACAACGAGCCAGAATAAACATGAATCACAACGTAACAATACCTGATTTCAAAATCAGAACTAAACTCACCCCACTATTAGCAACATTTTCTAAACCTTCTTTTCCTCACTGACTGAAGAGTGCTATCAGGGCAAGATGTGTGTTGGCTGCCACAAAAGAAAAGCTCCCAGCTAATCATTTAGTCACCTCTGCACTGGTTTGGAGAGGGCAGCTCATTTCCAGCCATATGTCTGGATACTGTCAGCTGTGCTTTAATCTCTCATTGCTCTGCGCCCACCCTGCCTCAGCCACTGCATCTTACACCAATCACTCTTTTTCTAACAAGTGCTGTCAGTCTAGACAGATGAAATGTTCAATCATCCAAACACTGCTAGGGGTGCTTTGGCACCAGAAGGAAGTGGATGAGTTGATGCTGGCCTTCTTCAAAGAGCAGATCTCTACTTTATCTCTGCTTTATTTCTGTAGCATCCTGCGTGATTGCGAAGCTTTGAAAGGGCTAGTGAAAAAAACAAAAAAAACCCCAAAACACACAGAAAGAACAACAAAACCCAGAAAAAGCAGAAAACATTGAAATCTTACAGAGAAGCTAACCCAAGATATTTAGAACTTATTTTTATTTTGTATTTCTTTCAAAAACATCCACAGATTTTAGGTGTAAAAATATTATTTACTGACAAAATACAGGTGAACTCTCAATTGGGTACCAAGTGTAAACTGATAGCAAAATGTGAAGTCCTAATTGTCTTAAATGATGGCACATTGCATCAGATCTTTCCACTGCTTTGCTTCATGAAGTGAAACTGGCAGGGGATTGTTTTATCTGCCTTTGCTGGCCTTGCCCATAGCTGCAGTCCCAAGCAGGCTAAAAAACAAAACTGACAAAATGCCCTTTCAGCTTGTTCAAGCTGTGGTGCAGGGATGCAGCTTGAAGAAATCCAGTGCAGAAATACAGCAATTTGAAGTGAAAGGTGGGGCTACCTCATGTGCCAGACAACATAGGAAGGGAGCAGCAATGCTCCTCTCCAACGGTGGAGTCCAGTGAAGCACATCAAGTGCTGTCTGGTGCAACTCCTGGCCACAGCCTGAGCCACCACCTGAGGACTGGAAAGATGGAACAAAAGAAATGTCATGCTGCAGCCTCTTCCCAGCTTGCTTGGACATCAGAAGCAGTGTGGCCAGGGTAGCATCCAGCTCCAGGCATGGCTTGTTGGTTAATCAAGAAGGAATGTAAAAAAGTGGGCAGCCAGGTTGTATTGAGCAACTCTCCTAAAGCCTTCCTGAGCTTACACCTTCAAGTTAAAGTTGAATCTGGCGATGTCTTCATGGTAATGTAGGGCTTATTACTAAAGCATAGCTTTGAACCACACAGGCTCTCACTTCTTTAATCCCACTGTCTGGTCCATCAGTAGTCAGACCAGCTCAGGTTACTCCCTGCCCATGGAGATGGCCTAGAGATCATATTATCATTTTCCACTCTATGGATCATCCTAGGAGTTCTTTCTTGTAGATGTCAGCCACAGTTGTGCACAGGAAAGTATACAGGGCTTGTAAGGAAAGGCAGAGACTGGAAATCTTTGCAGACCATAATCATGTCCTCTTCAAGTCCCCACAGAGTTACCAAGGTAAATGTTTTCAGAAGTCTCCACTTGTAGGGAATTCTTTTACTCATGGGCACCCTCTGTAGAGACACCACAGCCGCAACATTCAGGTGGATAGGGGTTCCATAATTCACAGAGCTTTTTAAAATCACAGGCCTGGGTCTTTCTATTTTTTTCTCAGTTTGCCCTTCTGCAAGAACCACAACAGTTTGCAACCTTAAAAAGATG
The DNA here is from genome assembly GCA_013399055.1 of Ramphastos sulfuratus. NCBI lineage: Eukaryota > Metazoa > Chordata > Aves > Piciformes > Ramphastidae > Ramphastos > Ramphastos sulfuratus. The sequence goes on along the minus strand of WBNM01017492.1, from coordinate 8,117 downwards.
CAGACTTTCAGTTCCCTGATGTTTGTGCTTCATGGTCTCCAAACAGGACCTCATTTTCATGTCCAAACACAATACTTATTTCATTATCTTCTACCAAAGTGAAAGTACACTGGCCTGGAGACTCTGAAATTACTGTGGTTTTTTTTGTCTCTTAATGCAGATCACTCTCTACTCTGAAAGGTTTGAAGAATTTCAGAAAACTTTAACCAAAAGCAATGAAGTGTTTGCCACATTCAAACAGGAGATGGAGAAAGTGAGTAGCAGCTCATAACTGATCTCTGTATTTCAGACTTTCTTTTTTTTTTTTTTTCCCCAATCTTTCCTTTTAGATTTTCATCCATATCACTGCAATCATTTTATAGGGATGGGACCATTTTTGTTCATTTTGGAGAACAATCTCACTAGCATGCAAATAAGATCTGGGGCATACTCAGCCGTGGCTGACACCAGCATAGACTTCAGCACCGCAATCCAAACATTTCGTTTTCCCTTTAAGCTAAAACAAAAACTGACTGGAAGAGTAAAGAGTTTACCTAAAACCAATGCACTAGTTGCATCCAGACCCCTCAGAGACAGCAAAGGGTAGTCTGAAGCTGCATTTGTCTCTATGTCTCCAGCAGTGCAGTGCCCACAGCCTTCTGGGTGACTGAAAATGACACAGAAAGGTTGGCACAAGCTACATGGTCTTTCCACTGGAGTGTGTAGGCAGAGATGAAACTCACCAACACCTTCCCACCACTTATCCCAAGTGATTGTTTCCTTGCAGCTGGAGTGCTTATTTTCTCTAAATACATTCAGATGTTGTACCTCCTTTCTTAGTAAATAAGGTTGTGTTCTACCACCCAGGCCCAAAACCCTGATTCAGGAGAACTCAGTCTGCAGAAACCCAAAGGGGAAGATGATGTTATTGGGCTAGTAGTGTGTTCTGGAAGTAGTATAGAGGTGACTAATCCCGAGGGAACTTCCTTGGCATTGCTGGCTCAGAAGACACAAGCCCTTCTTTGACTTCACAGCAATCTAACACTGTGGTCTGGTAAAGAGTCGAACAGAATAATGCTGCCCTTTTTTTGCCTCTTGGGTTCGTGATCGTTTGTGCTCTGGGAGCTGGCTACACTTTTAACCACATAATCAACTGGTCCTACTTTATGACTACAGACTGGAGGTGGAAACTTACACGGCAGCTACTTAAAACTAAATCCATCCCTTAAAACATTAAGTTATTACTTAGCATGACCACTACAGCTACTGGTAGCAGAGTATGAGCACAAAGACCTGAATAAAAGGGCTGCCCTAATTTCATCTGCAGCATGGAATTCCTGTTCTAATTCAGCTTTTCCTCCTGCTTATAGATGACAAAGAAAATGAAGAAATTGGAGAAGGATACTGCTACATGGAAATCCAGGTTTGAGAACTGTAACAGAGCATTACTGGACATGATTGAAGAGGTGAGCTGTGTTTTTCTTCTCGGGATGCACCCATTTCCCCACATAAAGCTTTAACTAGACGGTGAGATGAACCTGAAACCACCGGAATTCAATGAAAGATTTTTTTTTCCTCCAAGCTACCTTGATAATTAATAAATAAAGATTATAATTGTTTAATTAATAATTAATTTTTTAAAAATCTCAACTGTTGGGGCTTTGAGATTGTGCAGAGACATCGTCCACAAGAAACTGAGTTATGTAACTGAATGTTAAGCGCTCTAAAAATGTGTGATTGTTAATGCTGTCACACAGAAGCAAATTTGCTTCACACTACTTTTCTTTCTGCATTAGAGCATCCACCCAGGTAATTAATGTGCTCTAGCTAAGGAACTTTAAATTCACATATTTTGTTAACTTCCTCTGTAGGCAAACTCCTAAAAGCCAAAAGCAAGTACTGTGGCTCAGCATAGTTGTAAACACACTGTCACAGGGGCATTGCAGAGGAAACTCATACGTGTATTGGAACTTGTTCCAATAAGATAAAAGGCTGCCTGAAGTTTCACCCCAAACTCACACTGACCTTGGACCAAGTCTTTCTGGTTAGCTTTGTAGCTCTGTGCTGTTTCTACAAGTTTCTGTATCACTGGGTATAGAAGCAAGAAAATGTTCCAGGTCAGGCTGCTCTCACGCAACCTAGAATCAAAACATTCAAAAAATGTAATACAACTTGTTTTCCCCCAAAATTCACACCCATGCCCACCAGAAGTCTGGGTAGGCTTTTGGATGTTTATCTACATGGACTATGTAGGCAATTCATTATGTTCTTCCATCTCTACAGATCATCAGCAGGTATTCCTGCAAATATGTTTGAGTTAAATTGGTCTGAATCTGCATGGATAATGCTAATATGCTGCAGTAACAGATGTGAAGTTCATTTGGGAGCTTCAGTACAAAAGACCATAGTTATTGTAGAGCAGTTGTTTAAAGCCAGCTACCTGGTAGAGGCCTGTGTGGGCTGCCTAGATCTCAAATTGTTTCCTGATTCACAGTTCCACTAACGAGTTGCATGCACCAAAACTCAGTCTGCACCTTTGTCTGATATTGTTTACCATAGAAAGCCATGAGGACCAAGGAATATGAGTGCTTTGTGCTGAAAATCCAGAGGCTAGAGAACCTTTGCCGAGCTCTGCAGGAAGAGAGGAATGAACTGTACCAGAAAATAAAGCAAGCACAGTTCCCTGAAGAGGTGAATGGAAATGGCACATTGGAAGAAGACGATGCTGATACAAGCCCTTCCTCTTTGGAGCAGGAAAGCATTGAGCTGCACACTAATGATGCTGCCATGCTGAAGGAGCTGGCTGAAGCTTTCCGAGTGTCCCACAAGGCAGAGGAGTCCCTCCCAAGCAAGAGCAGTAATCCAGAGACCTGTGATGCTCAAACATGTAATGCTGTCCTGACATCAGAGCTCCCCTCTCCTCTCACCCCACAGCCAGAGGCCATGAATCACTGTGAGCAGCCCAGCACAAGCACACCAGCACTCACTGAACACATGCCAGGACCCACTGGGAGCATGCCAACCCCCACTGAAGATATGACAACACCCATTGAGAACGTGCCAAAGCCCACCCAAAGCATGGTCAAGCTCCCAGAAAGGGTGCCAACACCCGGAGAAAGTGTAGCAATACCTCCCAAGAGCATGTCAATGCCAAAACCAATTGAAACCATGCCAGCAACCCCTGAAAATGTGCCAGTGCCCACACAAAACATGTCCACTTTGCTTGGGAATATGCCAGTACCCACAAAAAACCCACCAGAAGTTGCAGAACATGTGGATGACCCAGCAGAGCAGTCTGTACAGGGTCAGTCCACAGAGCAAAAAAGGGACACAGATATGGAAGCAGTGGATTGAAGACACTGCTGTGTCCAGGCTTGTCTTCTACAAACCACAGCTCTACTTTTTTCCTCTAAATAGATACTTTTTTATTTTGCTTTGTTTTTAAAAGAAACAAAAAGTGGGTGCTGAAATACACTCACACATCTCTAGGCAATTGTGATGCACTTCTTGCTACCACCATCCACTAATAATGGATTTGCAAATTTTGCTGTCCTTCATCTGCTTCAAGCATGGTATTTTCTTAATGACATAAAAAGAAAACAAAATTACAGGATCTTTTTTTCTTTTCCCCAGGCATAATGAGTCACCACATCCAGCAAAAGAATGTTAAAGTGTTGGAGTGTCAATGTTAACAAAAAAAAAAAAAAAAAAAAATCCTCAGAATTCACATACATATATTTAAAGATTCAGAATTAATTGTGTCTATTCGTTATGATGCTGCATACAATATGCTCTGCTTGGGCACGTGGTGATTTTAATAAATGAAGTGAAAGGCATCTCTAATTGCAAATTAAAGTAGCTCAATCAATGTGCTCATCAATGTGCTCAGCCATCTCTGTCTGGAGAGGTGCAGTAACAAAAGTAACAAAAAAATACAAGTGCACTACCACTCAGCACTGTGGCCTGAGCACCCACAAGCTCTTAGCCTTGAATTGGTCTTTTCTGCTTAAGTGTTCTAAAAGAAGTTTTGTCTTCAACAGAACTACAGTGGAGGGAGGATTTTTTTCTGAAAATTCCTCATTACATTACAGAAAACAACAGCAATTTCCAAACTGATGGCAGTTCCCAAGGTAGGGGTCACAACTCTTTCTCCATCCAACAAAAACTTGCTGGTTTGTCATCCAATTTGAAATCATGAGCCTAGCAGAGGGGCTCCAGGCTGTGTAGAGCTCACAAATGAGGCCAAGAGTTGATTGCAGATTCCAGCTTCCAGGCCAGGAGCACAAAGCAGGGTGGAGCACTAGAAGATAACCTAAATGTATTCAGAAAATCCCCCTATAAATCATACTTCTAGATAGTTCCATCTCTCCCAGTCACAGCCACACAAACCTCTTCACCACAGCTTGCAGCACATGCTGATGCTCCTGGGAGAAGGCTGAGCACATTGGTCTGTCACTCTGCTCATAGGAGCGGAGCACAGGTAGATAGCCCAAAAGGACATAGGTACTAGGAAAGCAGGAATTCCTCTCACAGACATCTTCAGGGACTGGCTACATTCTCATTCCTTCTCTAGTCTGACTGGCTCTTTCCATCTGCCTGCCAACACACCATTGTTTCATAATGTAGCCATCATGACAGAAACTGGTTGAGTCTGGCACCAAGAACAAAGATGAAGAAGGGAGAATGATAGAAAGAGTACCTACCCAGGCAGTTGAATGGTCTCAATCAAGGAGAGTAAGAAGGCTTTTTGGGACATTTCTTGTTTCTCATCCCCTTCCACTGAATTCAGTCTAGACCTTTTGGAGTTTGAGCTGGATAGCTTCAGAGTTGGAAAAGGGCAATTAAACAGGATTTCCAAAGGCTGGGGAAGAAAATACTGCAAACAAACCCATGTTTATAGATAAATCCCAAGAAGCGACTGAAGACAAAGCAACTCATTCAAGCTGGAGTTGAAATAGAGGTGAACCAAGAGGAAAGATGTTCTCTTTGTGAGATTGTGGGGGACTGTGATCAGAGTCATTCCAGCACACAACCCTTCGAAAGTGGAATCTGAATCTTCGCTCACTGCCAATGTAGTCCACAGCCTGGTTAAATATGTCTGCTTTAGGCTTTTGAAGAGCTAACTGTTGAAATATACAGAGCATAATTTGCAAGTTTGCTTTGATATGGCCTTACAAGTAGCTATTATGGCTACAGTTTTCAAATGTGGATGCCTTCTGTCAGATACCAAGTCTGACAGGATTTATTTCATGTCTTTAATCACCCAAAAGTACATAATTCAAGTCTTAGCTACCTTATGTCTCTTCTATAAGCAATGGAGAAGACAGGCATATTTTTACTCCTCTGAAGACTTTCAAGACCTGCCTGGATGCATTCCTGTGAGGCCTGCACTAGGTGATCATGCTTTGGCAGGGGGGTTGGACTCAATGACCTCTGGAGGTCCCTTCCAACTCAGCACATTCTATGATCTATGATTCTGTGATTCTGTGATTTTGAGGACAAGTCATCTCATGCTAAGACAGGCATCCAAGACAGAAGAAATTACTTTTTGTCTGAAGATGCCATTCTTCTTCATTGACTCTAGAGCCGATCTGGGACAACCAGCTTAAATTTAAAATGCCTGCTATTAGATGTCTCTAAATTATGCAAGATGAATCCTAACAAATGTTGAAATTCAAAGCCCTAAGCAAATGCCCATCTCTGAAAATCAAGTTAGTTATGTGCATGTGAAAATGTTAACCTATAAGAAATCCTTATCCTAAGATACAAAATTAAACTCACATGATTTACTTTTTAGTTTCTATTGACTTAAGCTTGTAGAAATATAGTTTCCATTACAAGTTTTGTTTGTTGTTAGGGTGACTTTTAAAATCCATGCAGTTTATATAGTTGTTAATGGTTTGTATCCTTTCTTGGTCTTGTTTGATTCTGTTGCCATTTTAGTAATTGACTCCCTTAAAAACAGCTTCTTTTAATTGTTGAAGTGTTCTTATACCTTCGAATATTCAATTACATAATAATAATAATGATCAATGTGGCCTCACAATTTTAACTTGGTTCCATTTAGCATAATCACTGCGATTCCATCTTTAGTTATATAATTGTTGCCTCATGTCTTCCAACTTCAGCAAGCAGGGAGACAAGAGTCCTACAGATGAAAACTTCCTACGTAGTCATGATTGATTCTCACAGCATCATCCCTCATGAATAATTACACAACCTTCTGTGAAAATCACTCCCACTCTATTCCACCTTCCTCCTTTTTTTGCCTTTTTAATTCTTGCATCTAAAACTGCGCTCACATACTTGCAATTCCTCTTACTGTGTGAGTTTCCACCCACATACTTGTTGCTTCACTTCTTCCATACCAACTACCAACTGCATTTTATCCCAGCAGTTTCCTCCTTATTTTCAGTGCATACAAATGACTCTGAAAGCACAGGAAAGTGACTCTCTGGGCTTTTAATTTCAGGATTTGGCCTCATGTGTTTCTAAGAGATGAGAGAAAAAGTTGTAGGAAAAATTCCATCTGATCCCAGGCTGGACAGAACATTTAGAGTAAAACTATGGGGGGTGGTTTGTGTGTGGCCTCATGGCCTGTAGAGCTGTGAGAGGCTGGAGTGCCTTCAGCAGAGGTGTAAAATCTCTAAAACTAAACCATGCACCTATTTGTCATCCATTGCATCAAACTGGCAGTTTAACTACCATCACAGACATCTATGTATTAACCTAATTTCTTTCATTCTTCTTCAGAATAAATTACTGGCCTCCTCTTGCTCTCATCCTGTACTAGTACCCAGTACAAACCTGCCTCTGCATGGTAGCAATGTCCTTGTGAAAAGCCTTTGGGATTGCAGATTGGACCTCAGTTCTGCTGCACTTCCCTCCGGTACCTCCACACTCAAGACACAGAAACCCACTACATTTCTGTCATCATTTGGAGGCAACAAGTGGCAGCAAGACATATGCTAGAGGGCAGGGATCCATCCAGAGGGACCTGGACAGGCTGGAGAGGTGGGCCCAAGCCGACCTCATGGCATTCAACAAGGCCAAGTGTAAGGTCCTGCACCTGGTTAGGTACAATCCCAAGCACAAATCCAGGCTGGGTGGGGAATGGCTGGAGAGCAGCCCTGAGGAAAAGGACCTGGGAGCCTGGGTTGATGAAAAGCTCAACATGAGCCTGCAGTGTGCGCATGCAGCCCAGACAGCAACCAAGTCCTGGGCTGCAGCAAGAGCAGTGTGGCCAGCAGGGCAAGGGAGGGGATTCTGCCCCTTTACTCTGCTCTCATCAGACCCCATCTGGAGTCCTGTGTGCAGTTCTGGAGCCCCCAGCACAGGAAGGACATGGAACTGTTGGAGCGGGTCCAGAGGAGGGCNATATTTAATATTTGGGGAAGATTCCCTGAGATTCTTTGGATTTTCTGTTGACAGGAAGTAGTAGCGCAAAAGGTATTTATAAATATAGAATGAAACAGTTTAAACAATCAGAACTTGGAAAAATAGGAATGTGAAAACAGGAAAATTCTAACTGTGCTTATGGAGTCTTAGCATCAGCTCTAGCAGATGTGCTCACGACACTTTGGTCCCTGAGTAAGTTTCCTGTACAAGGACACTTCCAAAACTCACGATAACAATCCCAGAGTAAAATACAAAATATTCCAGGCAGAGGGAAGGAGAGAAGAACTGAGCTGCTGCTAAACTGCTAGTGCAAGCTGCAAACAGGTGGCCACTGTGATTCCCAGTTAATGATCCACGAATGGGGTGCTGCTCCCCATGGAGAGTCAGCCCAGAAGAGAAGTGGTTTCCAAATAACCCCCCATTAAATGCATCATTTTGAAAATGAAACTGGCCAATAGGCACTAGCAGCATTGTTCTGGCCAATGAATTGAAAGCTTAGTTCCTCCTGTGACCAGCAGGCATGTTGAGGGGCAGCATGAGACACCTGAGACGTGTTGTCCTAGCCCTCAAGGCTTTGCTAGGGCCAAACCCTCCATCATTTGCTCATCTGCTCAACTCCCAGACCCAGAGCAGGAGGAGAGCAAGGGTTAAACTGGTCTGGTAGGATTTATGCCCTACCAGGACAGGTACCTCCTTCAATCTTGCTCTTATATCATGTAGTTATCACACAGTATCACAGT
>WBNM01017480.1:0-17769 GCA_013399055.1 Ramphastos sulfuratus | reverse complement strand
TCTTTCCTAGATGCAAGACTCTATGCTTACCCTTGTTCAACTTCATTCAATTTCTCCCTGCCCAGCTCTCCGGCCTTTCCAAGTCTCACTGAATGACAGCATAGCCTTCTGGTGTGGCAGACAGAATTCTCAGCACAATTGATCTTCACCACATATATTTATACACTCATCTAAGCATAAATTTCACTTCAATATTAATGTTTTCAGATACACTGTACTATTATTTACTTTTTCTGATCTATGTCCAAAATTAATTGGTCTATTAATTACACTACATTGGTATTTGCTGAGTTGAAACCCACTTCAGGCAGAACACTGGTTCATCTGAAAAACAAGTTGCAACGTTTGAAAAGAAAATTATTATTCTTTATTCACTTTTCCAGTTTGTTTTACATTAGTTCCTGGATAAGCATAATCTCAGAAATATTTACATAACTGGGATTAAATTGTCATTACAGAAAAAGAAGTTAATATTTAGTAGGAAGCAGAGGAAACATTTGTATTTGTACTGCCATTAAAAAAAAAAAAAAGAGAAAACAGGTTAACCTGGTCACTTTGAATATCTCTAAAGCCCATGGACAAAGACTGAAGTTTCAGGAGCCAATTAATCCACTCTAAATGACAGACACATAGCTCCCTTTATTTGGCAACTCCATGGAGGCTATGTAAAACAACTCAATGAGTTCTTAAAATCATCCAGGCCCAGATTAACGCAGAGTAAAATTAAAATCAGCACTCGTGCCTGCACTTAGAGATTAACAGTGACCTGCATGAGAGACTTCCTGAGTGCTCTGCAATGTCTTTAAAGCCATTGAGATATTTAGTCACCTACCACTTTCTATGTGTTCAAAGTTGTAATGACGTTGTGTTTTCTTTTAAAACCCAACTGAACAATCCTCCTTAACTCAAAAATGTATGATAAAGTCTGGTGTCTAATGGGGCAGACAATTATGTTGAACTGATCCAGACATATTCTGAATACAAGTAAGCCATGAAAAGCTCCATCTAACATCTTCCTAAGGAAGTGTCAAGGAACTGTGTAATACTTTTTGCAGAAGGGTAAATATAATTGTTCTGGGAACTAGACAAGGATGCTATTAAAGGATCTTATCAATACTGTCACAGGATGTTATTATCATTATTAGAATGTTACAAACTGACAATGTTCATTTAGAAGTATTTGATGCCATTACAGAATTCAGCGTGAATAACAGAACATCTGTACATTCAAGAAATTGCACAGAAAATAAAAGGACATCCTGAAAGGCATAAGGATTTTACTATTAAAGAAAAAATAATTGCTGCTTTAATAAATACCCTCAGTATTTGCACAATGGCAGCAAAGTAAGAAACATGCCAAATAATATTTGGGTTTGGCCTATACTAATAAGTCTGTCAAGGACTTCTTTTGACAATTGGTGAAAAATTGATTACTGTCATTTTTCAAGGGAGTACCTGTCATTTTCCATTGATTGGCATACCAAAACCTTCACAAAGTAATGAGTCAGGCATGATGCAAATCATCACTGAACTGTCACTTTGATTGCATAGCCCTCTATCAACATGATTAAACTGGTGTGGCATCCAAAAGGAAGTGAACAGCTCTGTTTGCTTCAAAGGTTGAATGGAAAATTTTAATTCTAGGAAGAGGAATCAGAGGCCAAACCTTAAAACTGTGAGTGACATCAGTCAGTTACATGTTACCATGCCTGTAAGTCATTTTTGGACTGAAATGATAAAATGTTGATCATGGCTCATGATGAAATGAGATTAAGAGGGAAAATTCACTGTCAGCATCATACATGCTTGCTCCTCTATCAGCCATTTTAACGTACTTACCAAAACAGCCTGGAGATAAGAAGTAGATTTGTTTCTCAATTAATCAGTAATAATAAAAAGGTATCTGTTATATGCAAGACAATAGACATGGATTATATTCCATTTTCAAATCTCTATTCTTCTTTTCCACAGCAAAATCATAAAAGCACCCTAATATAAAATGCTGAGTACTTATATACATGCCTGGGAACCTGTAGGGAACCTGTAGCACCAAACCATCAAGACTTGATCTTCAAATGCTTTTTTGATGTCAGGGTGTCTCTGACATACCCTGAATTGGTTTATTTGCTTTTTCATTGAAGGATTTGTGCATATTCTGATCATAATCACATTTGATTAAGGCATCTGTATTAATTTTACTTCTGTTGACTCTCAAATTTTGGAAAGGCTGCAGTCTTTCTTTTGCTTAGGAATTTTTTTTCCTCTTTTAGACCAAATATTTTCATTAAAGCCTTCAAAATCCACTCCCAAATCAGAAGTGTAAAAAGGGGCTAATAAGCTCTGAAATTAAGAAATGGGAGCATATATATACACAACTAGAAACATTGTGGCTGTATTCATAGTACCTTTCTATATGTGGTGTAAAAGGGGAACTAAAGTCATGCTAAATTAGTTTGATGAGGAAGTATTACTTTAAATAATTGTTTTATGGGCAAGAAAGATATCCCTTGTTTATTTATTACTGTGGAGGAGCAGAAAAGATAGATATAGGTGTCATATTAAGAACATATCTTAAGTTAACCATAATCGTACTTCCTCTTACAATGCTTATTGAGCAAAAGGAAATCAAATAATATCTTTGTGAATTTCCATTAAATATTTTTTACTCTATTAAAATAATATGTGTTGCATTTGTGGACATTCATCTTTGTATTGAATTCACCAGAAATGTGAGCACATAGTTCAAATAAAAGTTTCTTTAAAATTCTAGAGTTTCTTTCCAATAGAATTAATCCTTCACATTATCCCATTCTGGATAGAGGAAGTACTTTATTTTAGTTTGTTTTGTTTTGTTTTATTTTATATATTCACTTATCTCATTTTATGTCTTTCCTTAGTAAAACTGACAAATTTAACAAAAAAAATACAAAAGAAGATCAAAGCATCTATTTCATCAGCGTCACTCCCAGCAATAACAACTGAAATGCTAACCTTAACTTTTTTTTGTTGTTTTTCTTGTGCTACAATATCTTGATGATGGTCACAGTGCATTTAGGAGTCTATCAGATTAGCAAGCATGTCATGTTAGCACTAGTATCCATAGACACAAATGACATACACAAATAAAAACGAAACCAAAAGAAAACAAACCAAACAAAAAAGCCCCAAATAGTAATGAATAAGTCTTTCTAAAATAAAATCATCTGCAAATATGAGATCCACAAGATGCACATACACTCAAATACTTACAGGTTACAGAAATTGGCGGAGATTGGTTTAGTGTGGTTTGAGTTTTTTTTCACAGAATCACAGAATTATTGAAACTGGAATAGATTACTGAAATCATCAAGCCCAGCCTATGACCTAACACCACCATATCAACTAGATCATGTCACTAAGTGCCACGTCCAATCTTTCTTTAAACATCTTAAGGGATGGCAATTCCACCACCTCCTTGGGCAGTCCATCCCAGTGTCTAATTACCCTTTCCAAGAGGAAATGCTTCCTAACGTCCAACCTAAACCTCCCCCGGAACAGCTTCAGGCCATTCCCTCTTGTCTTGTCATAAGTTGCCTGGCAGAAGAGCCTGACCACCATCTTACTACAACTTCCCTTCAGGTAATTGTACATAGTGATAAAGTCCCCACTGAGCCTCCTTTTCTCCAGGCTAAGTCATCCCAGCTCCCTTGGCCTCCCCTCATAAGCTTTTCCCTCCAGCTCCCTTACCAGTCTCATCTCTCTCCTCTGGACCTGCTCCAGCACTTCAATATCCTTTTTGAAGTGAAGGGCCCAGACCTGCACACAGTACACAAGGTGAGGCCTTACCAGGGTTGAGTACAGGGGCAGAATTACATCCCTAGTCTCGCTGGCCACACTATTCCCGATACAAGCCAAGATGCCATTGACCTTCCATGCCACCTGGGCGCACTGCTGGCTCATGTTCAGCCATTTGTCAACCTGCACTCCCAGGTCTCTCTCTGCCATGATGCTTTCTAGCCACTCATTCCCCATCTGCAGAGCTGCATGGGGTTATTGCGGCCAAAGTGCAGGACACTGCACTTGGCCTTGTTAACCTCATACCACTGGCCTCAGCCTACTGACCCAACCTGTCCAGGTCTCTCTGAAGTGTCTTCTTACCTTCCAGTAGATCAACGCTCCCCCCATCTTGGTGTCATGCATGAATTTATTAATGCTAGACTCAATCCCCTCACTCAAGTCATTAAGATGTTGAATAGAACAAAACAGAATAAACAAACACTCTATCACACACACACAAATCCTCCTTGTAAATTAAAATAAAATATCCTTGAGTAAATTAATATTTACATAGGAATCTATACCTTTAAATCTTGTAGATAAAGACTTGTAAAGTTAATTACATTTAAATAACTTGCTAAAATTAAATACTACCATTTCTTCATTAGCTTATATCTTAATCAAGAAACAACCAAATATGAGCAAGCAGTGTGCCCAAGTAGCCAAAAAAGCAAATAGCATCCTGGCTTGTATTAGAAATGCTGTGGAAGCAGGAGTAGGGAGGTGATTGTTCCCTTGTACTTGGGTCTTGTGAGGCCACATCTTGAATACTGTGTTTGGTTTTGGGCACCTCAATACAAGAGAGATGTGGAGGTGCTGGAGTGAGTGCAGAGGACATCAACGAAGCTGGTGAGGGACCTGGAGAATAGATATTATGAAGAGCAACCGAAGGAGCTGGGGCTGTTTAGTTCGAGAATAAGGAAGCTGAAGGCAGACCTCATCACTGTCTACAGCTACCTGAAAGGACTTCTTGGAGACATTGCTGCTGATCGTATCTCACAGGTGATTAGTGATAGAACAAGGGGGAACAGCCTCAAGCTGTGACTGGGTAGGTTTAGACTGGATACCGGGAAAGTTTTTTTCATGGAAAGAGTGGTCAAGTATTGGAGTGGGCTGCTCAGGGAGGTGGTTGGTCACCAAACCTGGATGTGTTTAAAGGTTGTTTGAATGTGGTTTAGTGATGAACCTTTTAGAGTAGGGTTATTGGTTNGAGGCCTTACCAGGGTTGAGTACAGGGGCAGAATTACATCCCTAGTCTCGCTGGCCACACTATTCCCGATACAAGCCAAGATGCCATTGACCTTCCATGCCACCTGGGCACACTGCTGGCTCATGTTCAGCCATTTGTCAACCAGCACTCCCAGGTCTCTCTCTGCCATGATGCTTTCTAGCCACTCATTCCCCATCTGCAGAGCTGCATGGGGTTATTGCGGCCAAAGTGCAGGACACTGCACTTGGCCTTGTTAACCTCATACCACTGGCCTCAGCCTACTGACCCAACCTGTCCAGGTCTCTCTGAAGTGTCTTCTTACCTTCCAGTAGATCAACGCTCCCCCCATCTTGGTGTCATGCATGAATTTATTAATGCTAGACTCAATCCCCTCACTCAAGTCATTAAGATGTTGAATAGAACAAAACAGAATAAACAAACACTCTATCACACACACACAAATCCTCCTTGTAAATTAAAATAAAATATCCTTGAGTAAATTAATATTTACATAGGAATCTATACCTTTAAATCTTGTAGATAAAGACTTGTAAAGTTAATTACATTTAAATAACTTGCTAAAATTAAATACTACCATTTCTTCATTAGCTTATATCTTAATCAAGAAACAACCAAATATGAGCAAGCAGTGTGCCCAAGTAGCCAAAAAAGCAAATAGCATCCTGGCTTGTATTAGAAATGCTGTGGAAGCAGGAGTAGGGAGGTGATTGTTCCCTTGTACTTGGGTCTTGTGAGGCCACATCTTGAATACTGTGTTTGGTTTTGGGCACCTCAATACAAGAGAGATGTGGAGGTGCTGGAGTGAGTGCAGAGGACATCAACGAAGCTGGTGAGGGACCTGGAGAATAGATATTATGAAGAGCAACCGAAGGAGCTGGGGCTGTTTAGTTCGAGAATAAGGAAGCTGAAGGCAGACCTCATCACTGTCTACAGCTACCTGAAAGGACTTCTTGGAGACATTGCTGCTGATCGTATCTCACAGGTGATTAGTGATAGAACAAGGGGGAACAGCCTCAAGCTGTGACTGGGTAGGTTTAGACTGGATACCGGGAAAGTTTTTTTCATGGAAAGAGTGGTCAAGTATTGGAGTGGGCTGCTCAGGGAGGTGGTTGGTCACCAAACCTGGATGTGTTTAAAGGTTGTTTGAATGTGGTTTAGTGATGAACCTTTTAGAGTAGGGTTATTGGTTGGACTTGGTGATCCCAAGGGTCTTTTCCAACTGAATGTTTCTGTGATTCTCCAATCATATCAACATTAAATTTAAGTAAATTAATATAATTCTAAAATTCACTCTCTAGCTGATTTTCAGAGTAAAATATAATTGGAATAACACTTGCCATTCATTTTGGTGCTTATGTAAAGAAAGCACTTCAATTCTTTGTATGTTTTTTTTATCCATTAGCAATTCCAAACCCTAGTCACATGAAAATGTAACAATGGAATCCTTTACCCTGCCTTCTAGTGCCAAAGCTAGACTTTTTTTTTTTTTTTCTTTTCTTTTTAACTCTCATGTTCCTAGTCAGGTGCCTTCAATAAAGACTGTTCAAAGGTAGGGGTCTGAGAACAAATGTCATGCAGTACATTTTTGTCTGAGTTTTGGTCTTCATCAAGGTCTGACAAATTTTGGCATTATATGTCACTAAGAAGTAAAAGAGCATGCTCTGACCTTCAAGAACCCTCACAATATGTACATTATGTTGATGTGCCCTTTGTTTTGTCTCTCTTAGTTTGCTTTGGCAGCTTTAGTGATTTGGTCCCATGAAAGGTTGTTTTACTAAGTTTTATCCACCTCTTTTAACCATGAACTAGACAACTGACTCAGTCTGACTTTCATGACAATGTTTTCCTTACCTGTGCTTCCCTGACAGCCAAGGCAACCACAGAAGAATGGGCTGAAGTACATCACCAATAATGATGAGCATCCTCAGGAATTTTGTGTATTTTTTTTCAAGGAATAATCACAATGTAAAGCTATTTTTATGAAGTTCTTTACATTTTTGTGTCAGTTGCTCTGAATAAAAAATCAGGATGAACACTTCATGAAATTTATCCTTCTTACAGATTTTTCTGAAGCAACTGCTTGTGTGTGGAGTTGATATTGAACCAGGAGTGAAAGCTTGTGTAGTCTATAGAATTTCTAAGAATCTCAAAAGTAAGTCCAAAATATTGGGAGGATGCCATTCAAAAAGGATGAAAAATAACTGTTCTGGAATGCAGAAAAACATGTATTGCCACTTCATTATCCCCCATGTAATTGTTATATCTTATATCTAGAAGTAAACAATCATATTGCAAACAGTAACTTAGTTGTGTTTGGTTTAAGGCAGGCTCCAAATGGCTCAGATGTAGAACCTTATCATTATGATTTCTTGAATTATTAACTGGTCTTAAAGGATAAAAAAGAAATAGTGGGTTTAATCTTGAGTAGTTGAAAAACACTTGTGTATATCAGCTGAAGTTACAGGAAAATATATAGAAATATATGTGCATATACATATATATACACATATGCGCACATACATGTTAGCAAGTAGCAAAGTACTAGTGTGACTTAGTTATACTGTATCATGAGAAATTGCTTCATAAAGAATGTACAATACTGAGAAGACATTTACAACTGAAGCTGTCTGATCAATGATAGCAGTCACGTAGCATTTCCCCCTAATATTGATTTATTTACCGTAGATTCATATATTCTTAGAGTAATGCCAGAGAGGTATTAAAGGAGGTAGTCTGACCTCCTATACATCATAGAGCATAACATTTGATTCCATTACACTTGTATTGAATCCAATCATTGTTTGTAACTAAAATATATTTTAGACCTGCGTTCAAAAGAAATGTGAAGATTTACAGATGTATCCACACATTCCAGTGTTGTATCCACTCACCCATGAGTTCTTTACTATTGATTTTGGGGTCCTCAGTTTTAGTAAAATTTGGTTTGCTTTGATGATGTTGTCCCAAAATCAATATCCATGCTATTTTATACATTTTAATCATTAGCCCTGCTACCAATTACTAGAGGAAACTAGTTGTCATGGAGTGGAAGATACTATGGGAGAGGAAACTCACTTAGAAACATGTTCATGTCTGGGTCCATCAATGGAGAAAATTTGCTCCTTCCAGGTGGGATTCTTCCATCTACTACCTGACTCAACCTGTGGAGCATCTTGTTCCTTGTGAGTCCTTTCAGCTATAGTAGAAGATGGGTGAATCTAATCACCAGCCACTCATCTATAAATTGCAATACTGAAGTGTACCAGGGACATCTCAAGGAAAAGAGAACAAGATTTATAGTACTTGGATATTTGCTAAAGTTCTTTTAAGCAGTCTAACAGGGCAATCTGATGCCTGTTTATTCTCCAAGAACACTGTAGCCAGACTCACCATATGTTTATGTATGTTTGTATAAGCTATAGCTGTATCTCTTTCTGCCTGTATAACTGCTTCCATATGTAGCTTTAAAAGCACAGATAAAAGTGACTATACTATGTGAACTGAGGATTGCTTTTAACTTTGCTTCTGGATTTTTAATACAGCAACACTTTGATCTCAGGGCTTACCTGTATCTGCTGCAGTAAATTTTACACCTTTATGTGTCTGCTGCTTATTTATGCCTCTGGAATACACCTAGAGTAGCCATGGAAAGACATCTGCTGAGATTAGATTTAAATGTATTAGACACAGTTATTCACTTTACTGGACTGCTGTTTTGGGGGAGGAAGACAGTTCAATTTTATTTCGAATTAGAGAGACCTCCACTAGTCTGAAGAATCCATTTCTTCTTTGAGGACTATACAGATAGATATGCATGTATATAGGCATGAAGAAATATGTACATATGGTTGTGTAATTTCATAATTTTATGTGTGTGTGTATATACACGCACACACACACACACACACACACATGCAAAATAAACCATATCTGAAAGTAGAAGAGAGAAATGCATATATGATTTCTCTGTCCTTATAACTCAGATTAGGTAAATCTCCTGAGGCAAATGTGGAGTTTTGCAACTGAAGGTGAAGAAAACTAAATACCCTGCTCTCCCAATCCTGTCTAACTGTCTCTTATGGGTTTCTTTTTTTTTTTTTTTTTTTTAGTGAAAATAGCAGTCTTAGAATTTATTTAGTTATTTGGTTGGTTTGGTTGTTTAGGGTTTTTTGTTTGGCTGTGAACACTACCTTGTGCTGAATTCCATAGCTTCCTGTTAGACAGTATATGATTAAGTTCTCGCAAAAAAGAAGAAAAAAAACAACCCCCCCCCCAAAAAAAAAAAAACCCAACAAACAACAACAACAACAAAAAAACCCAAAAACCAAAGTGCAGTAGAAGTGCTTAATATCCAGGATCCAAGTTAATACAGTCTCTAAGATTCTTGAGGTAGTGAAAATGCTGATGCAGTGCCTCTCAGCATGTACAGTGAAAGAACTTGAAGCGTTAGCATTGCTTTTAGAGTTTTAACCAGTGAAAATCTTGTTGATTTATATTTTCATGCAGGTTAGGTATTTTACCCTTTGAAAGTAGATCAAATATACATTCCTAAATGCAGTCTTCTGAGACAATAGCTATCATTCAGGTATGATGCCTAAGGGTTATGATAGAAAATTTTGTGAAAATGTGAGTTCAGTGGCCAGAAATGGTAAAAAGAATATATATATATATATATATATACACACACACATATATATATAAATCCCCAAATCAAATGCCAGAAATCATTAAGAAATAATAAAGAATAAAATAGGAAATTTATTGTAGACATTTAGAAATAGAAACAGTTCAGCCATGTCTCAAGTACTGTATTTATCTTTTCTGCCTTTGTCACAGTAGAAACAGAAACTGGTTAAAGGATTCACAGAACAGTAGCAGATGGAAAAAGGTTAGGGTGATTCCAACAGTTATATCAAGTTCATAGAGTGGTTTGGGTTGGAAGGGACCTTAAAGGTCATTTAGTTGTAACTTCCCTGCCATAGGCAAGGACATGTTCCACTAGACCAAGTTGTTCAAGTCCTCATCCATCTTGGTCTTGAACTCCTCCAGGAAGGGGACAAAAATAACTTCCCTGGGCAACCTGCTCCAGTGTCTCACCACCCTCACTGTAAAGAATCTTCCTAATAGCATGTCTAAATTTACCTTGCTGAAGCTTCAATCCTTTCCCTCTCTTCCATTACAACAAGGTCTTGCAAAAAGTCCCTTTACAGTTTTCTTGTAGGACCCGTTCAGGTATTGGAAGTTCCCCCAGTCTCCCCAGAGTCTTCTTTTTGCAGGCTGAACAGCCTCAACTATGGCACATGTTCCATCCTTGTCATACAAAAAGAATAAAAATCCTTCCCAAAGAAATTTCCCGAAATTTTAGCATGTTCAAACAGAAAAGTTCTGGTATGTGGAAGAAAAATCTTCTGACGTTTCCTTACTGTCCAGAAAACACGTTGAGGCAAGAAAGTCTGCACACTGAAATCAGATAGATTTGCAAGAGTTCTAGGGCAAAACTTTCTTATTCCTGGAGAATCTGTTTAGGAGTGAGATGAAAATCAGTGTGGTTATAATAATTTTCAACTTCTTAAAAGCCCTTGGGAATCTGAGATCTCAGTAAGATTCCCAGGCTTTAAAGATTTAGCCTCTTTTCCTCAGTGAGTCTTCTGTGAAACCAAGTTGCCTCTTTACAATGAAGTAATAAAAGAATTTAGCAAAAAGCTGCCATCCAGAGTGACTCTGTTGCACTCTGTGGCATCCATGGTTATGTGAGAATTACTGAGAAATTCTATAAACTGAGCTTTCTTTCTTGTCATTTAAAAGAACTATGTGATTTCTCTTGAGACACAAATTCCTGACAGGCATTGTTTTGATAAAATATTACAATAATACACCACTGAAGAAGTAGTGATCCTGGATATTACAAAAAGAATCGTGTCAAATGAATAACTGCTCTTTCAGTGTGTTGAAATGCATCACCAGAGCAACAGTTGCCAGAGGAAAAAGGATTGTTATAGGTCTGAGTGCTTTAGAGGTTCAGAGAACACCATGAGTGATGTTTACTATTATTTATTCGTTGGATGACTTTTTTTTATTTATGGCTCTCACAGAATGGGCTCTGTACACACCTGCATTAAAAAAAAAAAAAAANAAAAAAAAAAAAAAAAAAACAAAAAAAAAAAAAAAAAACAAACAAACCATTTTTACAGCATATTCCAAACACATGAGCAAGATAATTCATAAAATGCATCACATAGTTGAAACAATTAATTTTCAGGAGTAAAATTTCTGATGCGAATTTCAAAGAAAACATATACTTTAAAATTAGAATTTTCTTCTACATCTTTTCATAATTTGAATGTAACTGTAACTGTAACTTATGAGAAATTTTTGACAGTGGATATATAAAGATACCTCAATATTTACTGAAGTTCATGTTACTTGGCGGATTATTTTATTTTGGGGGGAGGAGGGAAACTTTAGCTTTTAAAATCATATTAATTAATAAAAGTGTCTGTTTAACTTTTCATCACTTGAATGGATGTCTAGAGTTTATATTTAAGATATGGAAATAAGAAACCAAGATTTTCACTGAACTGGAACTTAAGCATGAATTGCTGTCCTGTTTCTGAGAAGAACAGGAGAGCAGATGAAGTCCTCACGCACCATAGAGAGAACAAGAGCCAAATTTGGTTTTCTTCTTAGAGGAGCTCTTCTTTTGTCTTGTGGAGGCTCTCTGCGCAGTGCAATGATTTAATCCTATTACTCTTCCACCCATGTAAATAATAATTTTCATAAGGACATGTCCTGGCTCCTGCAATGGTGCCAAAATTAGCAGTTTAAGTTTGCAATAGTGTCAAAATTATGTATTCCTGCAAAAAAGAATACAATTTTTTTTTTTTTCCTACAAAACCTGAATAGCTGAAATATGTGTTGCATCTCTCCATGTACCCTCATCTAACCCATGGACTAAGTCATTCCTAGTCCATAACACAGAATTTTCAAACTCCAACTACTCAAATCTATCTGATGGAATAACTAGAGTAGCATCCTTTGATTTCCTTTGTTTTTTCTATTAACTTCATAGTACCTCCAAAAGTTTATACCAGAACATGACACAAAGGGGCTTCATTACACAAACTTCCTCACTGTTCCTAGGTACTCTGAAGACACAGAAATCTTCCACATCCCATTATTTCATACCTAGCCATTGGGCTGGCAATGTATCAAAGAGAATGCAGACATTTTTTCCAGCTGCCTTGTCAAGAAATGTAATATATAATAATACCCTGCTTCCTTCCTGCAGAAAAACCTTTTTTGTTAAAATTGGCATCTATGTCTCATGACCTTGAAAGCCTGAATTACAGGGTGCAACTTAATCAGATAGAACAGTGCTGTGCTTGTTGTACTGAAAGCACTCTGAAGGTTTCCATCGTGTAACGAATGGTCAGATGATGTGCGGACTGACTCACTTCCTCCCATGAACACAGTGTTTCGCCAACATCTGCATTATACTGTTTTAAGAATTACAATATTTCAGAGTTGCTGCTTTCTTATTGTCTCTCAAATCCATCCATTTAACTATTCTTGTGTCAGAATTACCACAATGTAACTATTTCTGGTGTTATGCCATAATCTTGTATTCACAGAACCATCCTTAGTTGTCCCACAAGGTTAAAAAACCAAATAATTCTTCTGCTAAGTCCTTTCTGTGACATTTAAAACACAAAACTTTGAAACACAACAGTTTTTCCCATAAGGATACAGTAATGCATCTCACCATGCCAGAAGCACCACCATCTTCAAATGAGTTGAACAGACTATGCATTTTTCAGCAGTGTACCCTCCCATAATAAAACTACTAGGAAAGACTCACACTCTTCTGAGGATGCTCATTACTGTATCTTTTAGTAAAGTGGGCTCCTCCCTCTGAACAAATTGGAACACAATGGTAAGTAAACGTATACAATTCGTTACAGTAAAGTAAGCCTGCTGCATCTGGGAAGGCATGGTGACTTTTTTAAGGGGAGAATCACACAGTCAGATTATTCTATTCATGTGCAGAAAACATGGTGAGACGTGCAAAATAGACAGACCTTTACATGGATCCAGTAGACTGGTAAAAGAGGGTCTGTATCAAGGGACTTGCATCTTGTGATGGAAGTAAGCTTAATTATTATTTAGATATTAATTAATACTCGGTAATTAATNATAATGATCTTTACCTTTGCACCATCTCCAACTTTCCATTCTCCTGGCTGTAGTCATATTCAACAGCAATTTACTTCCAGAACTATTCTTTCAAAGTGTCTTTTTCTTTATCTACTGCATGTAGACACTACATCCAGTATTTGTCCTTACTATCTCAACAGTCACTGCATATGCATCCTATTTTCAAGCACCTGTTCTGTTTGACCAAACTGGCTCTGAACCACCTCTTCTGATGGAGCCAACTCACTGTGCTGTAATTTCCTTCTGCAAAGGTCCCCTCTTTTGTCCAATAGTGTGATCTGTCGTTGAATGCCTATGCAAAGCTTATTTTCATTCTTCTCTTCCTTACATCAAAACTCAACCTTACCTCAAAACACCTGTGAATTCTCAATGGATACCTACTCATGCAACACAGGGGAGGTAGAAGCAGTCTGAACTAAATACATAGGAAAGAGGGGCAGCACCAAAGCAAATTAAAAATAGTTTGTGAAGCTGAGATACCTAGAAGCAAGTGAGTTCTCCCAGAAACTCTGAATAGGTTCAAACTACTGAGAAGCTTTAAGTATTTTCCCTGTCATTTGAATTTTTAATCTTTAGGGAACAAACTTCTTCAGATTACATGTAAAATATGGTTCTTTCTGAGAAACCGAAACACATATGCACACACACAGAGCCCTGAAGAACTGAGCTGAGATCAAAATATTTCTTCCTTTGAGAATCCCCTGGTAAACTTGAATCCTAGTCTTGAAGGTAAAATCCATCTTCTGAGTCCACAGAGCTTTCTGTTCCCCAGGAACTTCTTACAATGTCTATAAAGATTTCTTCTCTTAACCTTTCTTGTGTTATAAAAAGCACAGCCACATTCTTCATAACTATTTGATGCCTTATATAAAGCCCTTTAAAAAAATCCCAAGATACCATCAAAAGAAAAGCTTGCCCACAGTTGTCTTTAAATACCATGCTTATTTAATATTGACATGAATATAGACTCACAGTTCTTTGACTCCTGAACTCCCAGACTACCAATGGAAATGCATAGCCTAAAATCTATTACTTGTTTGAAAAATAGTAACAATAAAAAAATAAAATTGACCACATAGGAAAACTGTGTCAAGAGTAAAAGGCAGTGAGGGTGAATTTTGGACAGAGTCCAAAAACAACAGTAGGAAAGAAGCTGATTTTTTTTTTGTTTTTTTTTTAACCCAGCAGTCTCCTGGCATGCTTTCTTCAGTTTTGCCACAAAGTCGAAGCCTTTCCTCAGGAGAAATATGTATGTGTGAGTATGTGTATGCATGAACTGCGGTAGATCCAGAAATTTTAGACAAAGGTAGACCTGATGGGGAGAGATATAAGACCTGTCTTGTCAAAAAATAAACTATTTCAAACGGTTTATCTTTGAACTATGTACACTACCAGTTCCTTGCAATTCTAGTTAATTTTATTGTTCTCAACGCACACACGCGCCTACATATGCTCATGTGTAGTCAGTGTACGATATGCATGTATGTTTTAAGAATATTTTAATTTGTTATATTCAATATGTAATTATATGACGTCTGTTCTTCAAGATTAATAATTTCTTCCTTTGTGATATGATTAGTGTGTCATAACACATCAATATCCTCCTGACAGGCAAAGAACCAGGCCAGGAGGGCAAGATAAAAAACCAAGAAAAACTGTAATATTTATCAGATGCTGGATTCTCTCAATTCCCATTAACTTCAGTAGTGCCTAAGATCATGCAGAAAACAAAGTTGGTTTGTTTGTTTGTTTTTTTTTTCATGCATGTCTTTCTTACAACTTAAAACAGAAGAATTTATTTTGATACGTCACTGAAATGAAAATACTTTTACCACATCACAAATGAATACTTTTTTAATAATAGCACTGCGCAATTTATTTTCCTGGTATTATATGTATCTAAGAATGACAAAGACATTTTGCCACTTACATCATTCCTGTTGGTAGCAGAAATAACAGTTTGTAGCCCATAGACGTATGATAGGATAAGCAACTAGGAATTGCTATTTACAGTTAGCCTGGAGGGCTAAATCAGGACTGGAGTCTAATCATGTACACTTCAAATGCATGAGTCCATCCAAATAGTGATAATATTTATGTAGGCAATGACCTTAGCATGAAAAAAAAAGAAGTTTTGTGGGTTGGTGTTTGTTTTTTTTTTATTTCTTTGGGTTTGGGTTTTGCTGTTGTTGTTGTAGTTTCTTTTGCTTGTTGTATAATAAGGAAAACAATTAAATATGTTCATAAAAAATGTGAGGAGAAAATGAAAGGAAAGGAAATAAAGAATAGGACAATTATAATATAAACCTTTAGAGATAGGAATATAAGAGATGAAGAAAATAAAATTCCTCAGAAAAGGTTCTTGCAAAGTAAATGCTTTGGGTTTTTATTTTTGGCTTATTTTCTAGCCTTGAACATGTCAAGGACAATGCACTGGCCCTCGGTCTGACTGTTAAGTGTTCTTCACTGGATATTAAGTATCCTATGCAGATGAAGATACTGACTCTTTCATCAGCAAATTGGTATTGACAAAGGCTAAATCCAGCAGAAACTAGTTTCTGAGGCCACATCTCTATCAATCTGATCTGGTGGAAGAGGTACTGTCCATGACATGGGTGTTGGAACTAGATGATCCTCAAGCTCCCTTCCAACCTGAGCCATTCTATGAACCTATGAAGAGAGGCAGGCTTCTCACCAGAGATGATTTAAAGCTTCCATGAGTTTTGACACCCTGCAATACAGCCTGGAATAGACTCTTAATTCTCCATTGACTACAGGGGAGATTAGTTTTTGTACATAGACCTCTAAGATCCCTGTAATAAACTACAGTGTCATTGTTGAATGCGCTTGAGAACAGATTATTCTAATGCATTGCAGTTAAGAGAATGCCACAGAAATTCCTTGTTCAGTATATATTAAATGTTGTTGCCAGTCTATGTGGTTTGGTTGCCAGTTATCTCTGAGGCTGTCAGTTGAACAAATTAGTCACTTCAAGATCTAAAAAAACTTCTCTTCTTTTATATTTTTCTTTTTTTCCAAGTCACTAGTTCCATGATTTGCCATAATTATCATGGGTCTGTGAATGATACTTTGCAGCATTTTAATCACATTAGGATATCCTGTAGGTTTTGTTTGATTTTGTTGGGTTTTGGTTTTTGTTTTGTTTTAGGAAAGGGACAGTCCGCATGCAAGTCTGCACGTAATCTTTAACAAAACTGTTTTACTGCCTAACATTTACCTAGCTAAGAGGTCTGTGTTCAAAATTACAATGTCAAATATTCACAGTGTTAATGAGAAAATCTCTCTTGTAGCCAGTGAACTTCTGGTCATTCTTAAGAAATAGGATTCTTTTGAAGTGCAAAAGTGTTTAAATAAGCTTAATTTTACTTGCTAAAATATTTTCCCTTTCCCTTGAGGTGGATTAAAACAGCAATGATATATTTGCAAAAATTCAGAATTTCTGTACCAGTGATTATGAAGAGTAATACCAAATGAAATACAATACATGCAGACATTAAATTGGATTATAGAAGAGCAAAAATTGTACCTTGGATGAAATAAGTTTTCTTTTCATGTTGTATATCAGCTCTATGATCCAATATTAAAAATATATTGAAGTTTTACTAGGTTAAATACTGTTGACTCCATTTTTCCAAGGCATATCTTCTACTTTAATAGTTTTTTAATGAAACCTACAGGATATTGTGCTTTTTTTCTGGATTACAAATCCTGTTGTTATCTGATGAAATAATGAAAAAAATCATGGAAAAAATGCTGAGTAAACCATTTCAGGACACTTGGGTTTGTTTTTGATAGTCTGAATGGCTTCATTGATCCTTTGCACTTGAATCTGCCTGTGCAGTTAAACTGAGCTCTACATTATTGACAGCTACTGGATAACACAGTTCTTCATTCCTGATTCTCCAAGGCCATAACTATTACACTTTCTGGATAGAGAAGTCAAACTACTCCTATACAAGTTTCTGATTTTGATTATAAACTAGAAACAATAATATCACTGCCAACTGTAAGAGGAGTTCTACTGATGGCAATGCACAAAGGTCAAGGACAGGATATGGTCAGAGATTACTCTTTGATTCCAGGTACTTTATGGCTACAGGAAATATCCTTTCTTTTTCTTTCCCTGCCTTCTCTTTCTCTGCCTCTTACCTTCTTCTTTACGTTGTTATATCTTACTGTTTTCCTCATGACATTCCATTAGTTTTCAGCAGTTTCCACTTCTTACCTCCATTTTGCCTTTTATCAGCCAAAAAGATGAGCAGAGAAACAGTTAATGATAATATGTTCTCAGAAAATACATATGCAACTGAGACTTACCTATAAGTGATATCTCTGATGGCTCAAAACAGGAGCAAGGGCCATTATGACTGTTTTAGCACATAAATTAAAAAATTAACCATGTTGAAAGAGTCCACCATAGACCCACAAAGATGACTGAAGGAGTGGAACATCTCACTAATGAGGAGACTAAGGGGGTGACCTCATTA
>WBNM01017462.1:2500-15325 GCA_013399055.1 Ramphastos sulfuratus | reverse complement strand
CTATGATTCTATGATTTTTGAAGGCCAAGCTTATTTTTTTGTGACTACACAGCTACTTTCTGAACGGATTAGATTATATTAAACCTATATTCACATTTTGCTGAGAAGATCACCTAAGGTAAAACATCAGTGTGATACAGTAGGTAGTATATTTATATCCTTATAATATATACATTTGTATAAACAGTTTATATATATATATTCTACTTATATATGTCTGTACATTTATAGAAATAGTATATATTTATGTAGATATAATATGTTTATATAAATAATATATATGCTATTAATATAATACATACATTTATATGCATATATGTGCAATATTTATATAAATAGCATCTAATATTTGTATGTTTATATTTATATAAAAAGTATGTGTTTATATACATGGTATATATGCTATTAGTATAATATACATGTATATTAATAGATATGTATAATATATACCTTTTTGTATACACAATATATACATTTCTATATGTAAATGCAGTGAAGAAAATCCCCAATCTTTAGGTTGGATTTGATGTGAAGTGAAGCCCCATTTTTTTGTTCAGCAGGGTGTGCATGCAAAGCCTGTACCATTTTAATGCCCTGGATAGGGTCAACAGGAGGCTGATGTCATATGGGTCCTCTTATCAGCCTGTGGCATCCTTCATCACCCTCCCCAGCCTGCACCATATCAGTCAAAACAGTAAAGAACTTTAAGTTCCTGCTGGTATCACCCCAGCGATACTAGGAGAAAGGCACCTTCCAGCTCCTGGCTCTGGGTGGGATAGAGGTGCAGCTCTCCCCTCACAGCCCTGCTTGTGCCTTTCCTCACTTTCATTCTTTTCCAAATATTGACTTTTACAAAGGATTTGACAAGTTTTCTACCTTTTTTCCCCCCCATGTTGCTTTTGTTCTCCAGCTCCATGCACTGTGCTCCCTGCTAACACTGCTGTGTGCCTTTGCTTGCTTTGGGTGATCTTGGAGGTCTCTTCCAACCTAGAATCATAGAATCAGTCAGGGTGGGAAGGGACCACAAGGATCAGCCAGTTCCAACCCCCCTGCCATGGGCAGGGACATCCTACCCTAGATCAGGCTGTCCAGAGCCTCATCCAGCCTGGCGTTAAACACCTCCAGGGATGGAGCCTCAACCACCTCCCTGGGCAACCCCTGCCAGGCTCTCACCACCCTCATGCTGAACAACTTCCTCCTCACGTCCAGTCTGCATGTCCCCACCTCCAGCTTTGCTCTATTCCCCCTAGTCCTGTCACCACCTGATAGCCTAAAAAGTTCCTCCCCAGCTTTTTTGTAAGCCCCCTAAGAATCAACCTGATTGATCTCATCTCTCCTCTCCTCTCCTCGAGTCTCCTCTCCTCAAGTCTCCTCTCCTCAAGTCTCCTCTCCTCTCCTCGAGTCTCCTCTCCTCGAGTCTCCTTGAGTCGAGTCTCCTCTCCTCCTTCTTTAATTACCACACACTTTTATTTTTGCTTCCTAATTTATATCTTACTATTTTTTTCTGACCTTTTCTCTACCACTGGTAGCACTCTCAAATGTCCTCTGCAGCTTCTCTCTGAGTCTGATTTTTCTGTATTATTTCATTTTCCCAAGCCTCACTTTTTTCTATTTACCCTCTATTTATATATATTTTTTTTTTCCTTTGGATTTGGTTATTCCATAACTTATTGTTTTCATAAACTTGAATATTTCTAATTTTTAATTAGCTTTTTTTTTCTCTTTTCATGGTTCTCTTACCCTTTGTGTTGTTTTGGACATTAGGAAAAAAGGTTTTCACAGAGAGAGTAGTCAGGGACTGGAATGAGCTGCCCAGGGAGGTGGTGGAGTCACCCACCCTGGGTGTGTTTAAGGGTGGTGTGAATGTGGATGTGGAGGTGGATGTGGATGGGGAGGTGGATGTGGATGTGGTGCTTAGGGCTATGGTTTAAGGTGAATCTTGTAGAGTAGGGTTCTGGATTGGACTTGGTGATCCTGAGGGGCTTTGGCAACCTGCATGTTCCTGTGATTCTCAGATTCTGTTTTACCCCTCTCTGTCCTGTTTGCTGCCAAACTTGCTTCTGACTGTTTCATCTCCCCAAAACTAAAGGACCACCTCTCAGCCACTTCAAGCTCTGTGTCTTAAAAACTTGATGTCCTTTGCTTTTAATTATTGTTTCTGTGCTCACAGACCTCCCCATCTGCATCCCTGCCCCTCATGCTGTGCTGTGGCCGTGCCTTTCCCTGGCTGATGTCTCCTGTCCCTTTCTCTGCTCTCTGGGTGTCTCTTGGCTCACCACTCTGTCTCCACAACTGCTGCCCAGCTTCATAAATAATGAGAGATGCTTCAGTGGCCTATTTTAGCAGCCATTTTCTAGCAAGAATTGCAGGTAGACTGGAATCTGTCTTCTGGCTTTTGCTATATGTCCTTAAAAAAAAAAATGTAAAAACCTAAACCAAAAATGCTACTTTAACTTCTGAAGATTTGGTACCTGCCTTAGCATTGCCATCTCCCACCTCTGCCTGTCTGAAGCAGGCAGGCAGAAGGAGATGGAACCCAGTTTGCATTGCTGGGATTTAAGGCACTGTAAAACATGAGATACTGCTGCGTGCCCTCACGATTTGGGCTTCTCTGCTGCTGGAAATCTCCCCTGCTAAATGTCCTAAGAAGATTAAGATCAACCCTTTTAATATTGCTTTTAGCTGGGCTTATTTGTAACCCTTTCAGAATCTGTAGCACCTTCACGAGCTGGCACGAGAGGGCTGTTGCTGCCACAAGCATTTCGTACCCTTTACATAGTATTTCTTCAAATATTGAGGCTTGACCCTGGGTTAGCAGATTCCTGTTGCTTATTGTGCTGCATAAACTCCAGTTTTAATGATTTCTTCACAAATAAATTGCATTTCTTTGGCCCCTTTGATCAGCCTTGTCTCTTTGCCACCACTCTTCTGTTCTCTGGTTGCATGGCTCTATGTATCTTCCTCCACATCCTAAATGTCTGCCATTATCACCATGGGTGATAAGTTTACATATACTTAAGTTCAGCATCACTCACAGAAGACCATATGGGTCTCCTACTGAATTTCACTCAAATTGAAGAGATGAATATGCACAGAATAATGCAAAGGGCTACATTCTGCTACTTCTTCTCTTTATTTTTAAATGCATTTTCATCACTGGTCAGGGATTTGGGTATTCTGCAGCCTCAGGGAGTAACTCCAGTTCTGCTGGTCTCTATGCACTCTTTTCCCAGTGGCAGCAAAGGGCTCAGGCTGAACTCAGCCAAATTCCTGAAGAGCAGAAGGGTGTTTCAAAGCCTATTGCCATGGCTTGTATGGAGGAGCATCATGGTAGTGCTGTGAAGTTGCTTTTTAAAGTCATTTTAGGCTGAAAAGAGGGATGTCAAGTCATCAATTAATCCTGACAGCATCCTTCTGTGGTGAAGAAATAATACTGTCACACCCATTTTATGAACAGAAAATCTAAGGCAGGGATAATGGAGGTTCAGTGCTGATGCCACCATCCTCCCAACCCCCCATTTGAAGGACACTCTTAAAAGTTTTATTTCAGATTACAAAGGGAAGTCAGTAAATCAGGCTGAACCCTGGGCCACCTCCCCATACCCAGACCACTAAACCTCAGGCAGTTCTTACAAGAGAGAGACTTCAAATGTCTCTCTTTAAAAAAAAAAAAAAAAAAGAAAGGTTTAGACTCAAAACTAAAAATAACAGTTGGGTAGAATCATTTTGTGTGCAGTATCTAAACATGGAGTTTGAATGGCAGTGCTCTCAAATCCCAGTGTAGCTATGGTGCCTATGGCTGGTTTGTGACATTTACAGCTGGAATTTGGTCATTCTGCTGTTTTCATGTTCTTAAAATGAAATTTAGAGCATCTTCATCCCGTACCCAGTTCTTCTTTTTCCCTTTACCAGATGCATATCAAATCAAGTGAAAATAAAAGGCCATTTCAAATACCTCAACTAAACAACAAAGGCAGAGCCTAGAATCACATTAGCTTAAAAAATACACACACACACACACACGCACACCCCCAAACATAACATCTGAAAAGTTCCCATTTTAATATCAAGCTCTGGTAGTGTTCTGCAGCTCCTCTTAAGGAAATGGAGTATATATAATTAATACTCTTTAATAAAGCTCCAGAAATGCAACAGATGCAGCCAAAAGTGCACGTCATTCTGAGCAGATCTTTACAGAACAGACATTCCATATTGTGTTCAGCTTTTTCCACCATCACTGCTATGACAATCTGGTGTGTTTAGCAGTTGTTGCTGAGTAAGGCAGACTGGATTGTGTATGATTTTCTCCATGTCAGCCAAGAAGCAGNCAGACAACAAACCGAGCTTTCTTTTCTTTTTTTTTTTTTTTTTTTTTTTCTTTTCTTACTTCCCTTACTTCTCCCCCCTCCTTTTTTTTTTGTTTTTGGTTTTGTTTTGTTTTGTTTTTGATGCAGCAAAGAGGTGGCCTGGGACTGTTTATTGCTTTCTAGCAGAAGCAGCTCTACCTTCCCAAATGCATTGCAGCCTCTAGGTGCAGGCACTGGAAGCTCTTCCTAGCTCTTAGCTAAAAGTAAGAGTGGCTGTGGTGTGGAAAAGTCACAGGANCATGTCCTTCCTGTGCTGGGGATGACCTCCCAAATAGCAAAGCTACAAGATTCACCAAACATGTCAGGAAAATCTGTGAGCATCATGGAAAAAAGAAAAAAAAAGCACAATATTTAAAAGAGGGCTGTGGAAGGGAGGATCACCTACTGCAGAAAACCCATCAGAGAGGCTCCAGTGCGGAGGAAACGTTTCCCCTTTCAACATTCCTTCTGGGTGCCAAATTTTCCTTCTGTTCTTCCCCACCTATTAAACAAAGCTGCAACTTCCAATTCCTATCAGTTTTCCTAAATATGTGCAGCTTATGTGGCTTCAACGAGCTGTAAGGCTCCGTGTTCTCCTGCCAGCTCCTTGACAATGTGGCTCCAACAGCATCCTCCACTTTTGGCTGCCTCTGGGACCCCTGGTCTCTTCTGGAAAGGAAGAGGGAAAGCATATCCTTTGCTGGAAGGACTTTCTGTGACTGCAAAGCTGATAGCAGGGCTGTGAAGAGCTTGGAACGATCCTTGGAAGCATCGTGGCTCTGTCTGTCAAGGCTGCCTGCTATGTGCATGGGGATGTCTTGGTCCACCTCGGGATGAGCCATGAATAGCTCAGCCTCAGATGGAAGGAGGGCTCGTGGAGATCACTCATAGAGCACCCACAAAAGCCTGCCCAGGGGAAACTGAGGCTAGCAAAAAGCTTTCTGTTGAATCACACCAAGTCCCAGCATCAAAGCTGTTTTCCTTGCAAACTTGCACATTAGAGAGGTTCCCTCCGAGCCAAGTCGGGATCCTCGATTGTAATCCCACTTCAGTTCTTTCAGCTGAGCATTTGGAGGGAGCTAAACCCCCAGCAGCAGGGTTCTGCACAGAGTTACAGAATCACAGAAACATCTAGATTGGCAAAGCCCCTCAGGAATAACAGGTCCAACCTACAAGATTCACCTTAAACCATAGCCCCAAGCACCACATCCAAACCACCCTTAAACACACCCAGGCTGGGGGACTCCACCACCTCCCTGGGCAGCTCTTTCCAGTCCCTGACCACTCTCTCCCTGAGAAACTTTTTCCTAATGTCCAATCTAAACCTCCTCAGCCTCAGCTTGAGGCCATTCCCCCTCATTCTGTCTCCAGCTACCTGTGAGCCCAGCAGCAGCCTCTCCACAACTTCCCTTCAGGTGTCTGTATACCTACCAGTGAGATGTGGCTCTTTTGAGTGTGAGGCTGGAATCAAACTAGTAGGCAATCCTGGGATCTTTGCAACTGGAAGAAATCCTCCCTGCAAGGCAGTGCTCCTATCCACTTCACTTACAGGAACCACCATGAGAACTCCTGGTTCACAGATGTGAAACAAATCACCAAGCTTATGCTGTTGCATTCCTCCTTAGTTTTGGGAACAAAACAAATCTGGGGAAACAGAGCAGTTCTTAAACTCACGATTGTCTACCTTTCTTTCAGGAAAATGCAACCAGTTCTGCAGTTGCTGAAGCTTCCTCAGCCAGGGGAAGCCACGTTAATTATAAGATTAATTTGTTTTAATTCCCCAAACCAAAAATATTGACTGAATGAGAAATTAACACATGTAGAGCTGCAGATGTCATTTGGCTTCGGATTTCCCCAAATGATATAATTATTAATCTTTCATATAGCAGTGTGACAAACCTACAGAAAATCAGGCTGTGAGGAAAGACACCAGGACAGCTGAGCTGTATAGATTTCCCCCCTCCTTTTAATGCAGGAAGGAAAATGGTGGGATTTTCTAAATAATAAATAGAACCCAAATATTTTAAAGGCATATGGTGCACATCTGTGTGAAATACAATCATTTGAAGCAGAGTAATTAAATGCAAGATGGAATATTCACCTTGGAGTGGGGGAATCATTTCATTTTTAATACAGCTTAGTGAGTTGGGGAAATTCAGATCTATCTTTTAGACCTTTCATTCTCTGCTGGTAAAGAAGGTAGATTAGGAAATTGGCTTTTTATTTGCTTTTTAGGTAACCAGCCTTGTGCTTCAGTGCATTGAGTGTGAGACACCTGCACACCTTTAACATTAACTTAAATTATAAGTAAATTAAGGTTTCTTTCCATTTTAACTTTCATGTAACTCTTTAAACCCTCTAAAGGTAGAGAGGATGTTAATATCACTCTTTAAACCCTCTAAAGTAGAGAGAATCATAGAATGGTAAGGTTGGAAGAGACCTCAAGGATCATCCAGNCCTGGAGCACTGAATGGTTTAGAACCACAGAATTACAGAATTACAGAATGGTAGGGGTTGGAAGGGACCTTCGGAGATCAAGTCCAGCCCCCAGCCCTGACAAAAGCAGGATCACCCAGGGCAGGTCACATAGAAAATGTCAATACTTAAATACTTAGAAAATGAGCAAGAATATTGACTTGACTTACTATTTTAAATCCACGCTCCATGGAAAAATACAAATAATCACAGAACCAGAGTGTTGGGGTTTGAAAGGGATCTCCAAAGATCACCCAGTCCAAGCTCCCTGCCAGAGCAGCATGACCCAGAGCAGAGCACACAGGAACACAGCCAGGTTGGGTTGGAAAGGCTCCAGAGGAGACTCCACAACCTCTCTGGGCAGCCTGCTCCAGGACTCTGGCACCCTCACCATGCAGAAATGTCTCCTCATGTTGAGGTGGAACCTCCTGAGTTCCAGCTTGTGCTTATTGCTCCTTTTTTTTTGCACCACCAAACAGAGCCTGGCACCTTCCTCCTGACACCCTCCCCTTAGATGCTTGTAGACATTGATCAGATCCCCTCTCAGCCTTCTCTGCTCCAGACTAAGCAGCCTCAGGGCTCTCAGCCTTTCCTCAAAGCAGAGATGTTCAAGTCCCTCAGCCATCCTCACAGCCTCTGTTGGACTCTCTCCAGCAGACCCCTGTCTCTCTTCAATCGGGGAGCCCAAAACTGAACACAGCATCCCACATGTACATGAGTACAGCATGGATTCATCATATTCCAGTTTGGGAAATCCTATGGGTTTGGCAAAAGTTGTTTTTTTTTTTTTTTTTTAATGAACTTGTTCCTCCTGGAAAAGGGAGGAAAGTGGCATGGGGATTGTGCGCTGGTTTCCGACAGGCAGGAAAAAAATTAATTGAAAGATTGGTTTGGTTTTTTTTTTCTACTCTGCACCTTTTTTATCATGATTTTGCCTTGGCTTAGGTGAGCTAATACTCAGTCCTCACTTTCACAGTTGGGTAATTCGAAGAGTAAAGGCAGCACTTAGAGAAGAATGTGATGAAACTGAGTTCTGATCCCAAGCGCTGGCTCGTGGAAAATGCTCAACCAGTGCAGCGTAAACAAAGAAGGAAAATATACTGAAGATGTTTAGTCCCCAGAAGGCCAATTGCAAAGAAATGCTGTGCTGATAACAAAACAATTCCACAAGTAAACACAAACCATGCTGAGATAAGTTCTGTTTGTTTTAAGGGAACACGACAAAGATCCTGAAACTTTCTTTAAAGTCCTGCTGCAGCTGAAAGAGAAAGATCTCGCTTTTCATGTCTCTGTCCTTGGAGAGACTTTCACTGAGATTCCAGGTACATTTCTTCCTTTTTTTTTTTTTTTTCCCCTTTTATTGTAAAGTTGCTGAAAAACAAAACAAAAACACCAAAAAAACCCCACTAAAAAGCAAAAAACATTTCCAGAAGTAGTTTTCATGTTCGTGTTTTCTTCTGTTAGTGTTTAAAATCATCACAGTGGTAAAAGGAAATGACCTTTATGATATGTTGTAAAGTTAAAAGGGTTAAAGAAACCAAACCTCTTTGATTTTACCTGGCAGTGCAAGCCCTTATTTATGACTGGTGTTTCAGGAGCAGCCCTCTATGTATTTAAACACAGAGATAGGTGTGAGTTGATTGGATGCTTCAGAGAGGAAACCAAATCTTTCAGGTCAAGGTCACTCATCTGAAATCCAGACTTGAGATTTTAGCAGGTGAAAGCACTTAGTTCCCTTTCAAATGGCAGGGTGAGGACTTCTGTGAGGAGCTTCTGGTTTGTATCTGGCATGAAAGTGGTCATTAATCTTTAATACTTTTATGCCACTCTTTTTTGCACACTCCTTCCGTTTCTTGGTTCCTGACAACCACCACTCTGAAACCAGCTTCTGCCGTCTGAAAAAGAAGCAGGTTTTATTCTCTGCACACACACACAGAGCTTCATGCCAGGGGTATGGTGATAAAAATAATAATGAGATCCTGGAGGAGAGGAGGCTCAGGGGAGACCTCATTGCTCTCTACAATTACCTGAAGGAAGGTTGTAGCCAGGTGGGGTTGGGCTCTTCTGCCAGGCATCCAGGGACAGAACAAGAGGGGACAACCTCAAACTGCACCAGAGCAGGTTCAGGCTGGATGTTAGGAGGAAGTTCTTCACAGCAAGAGTGACTGGCATTGGAATGGGCTGCCTGGGGAGGTGGTAGAGTCCCCATCCCTGGAGGTGTTTAAGAGGAGGCTGCATGAGGCACTCAGTGCCATGGGTTAGTTAATTAGCAAGGTTAGGTGATAGGTTGGACTCCATGATCCTGGAGGTCTTTTCCAACCTGGTTCATTCTGTGATTGTGTGTTGGGTGCACTTGTACTGAGTTAAAGTTCTTTACAATGTACCTTAATGATGAGCAAGCATCAAATATTCCATGTTTCCCAAATGTGGATTTGCATCCCTCCACCTCTTTGGTCTGTAAAAACAGACTTCACAGAATCACACAGTGTTAGAGGTTGAAAGGAACCTTGAAAGCTCACCCAGTCCAAATGCCTTCCAAAACAGCATCACCCAGGGCAGGCTGCACAGGAACACAACCAGGTGGGCTTGGAAAGGCTCCAGAGAAGGAGACTCCACAACCTCTCTGGGCAGCCTGCTCCAGGCCTCCAACAGCCTCACAGGGACAAAGTTTCCCCTCCTGTTCCCCTGGCACCTCCTCTGCTCCAGCTTGCCCCCAGTGCCCCTTGTGCTGCCCTTGGGCACCCCTGGGCAGAGCCTGGCTGCGTCCTGCCCACACTGCCCTGCACATCTTTAGCACAGCACTGAGGGCAGCCCTCAGGCTCCTCTGCTGCCAGCTGCCAGCCCCAGCTGCCTCAGCCTGCAGCAGCTTGGGGGCTCTGGGCTGGACACTTCAAAGCAGTTTCCTGAGGTCCTTCTTGACCTGAGGGGCCCAGAACTGCACACAAAATGGACAGAAATGAACTTGGGATGAGTTTATTTGTCACTCCTGTCCTGTTACCTGCAGAATTGGTGACACTTTGATTGCTTTAGTTTTAATTTTGCAGANCTGGGGGCTCCAGAACTGAACACCCAACTGTAGCACAGCTGGACTGGCAAAAGAGGTAACCATTTGGGAGCTGGAATGTCTTTGTGTTTTCTCTCCCATCCTTTCCAGACAGTTTTCTGCAAGTCTCTTCTTCCAGGCAGTTCTTATGGCAGATCCCAAGGCAACATTGCTTTCCAGACTGAGCAGAGCAGATTTCTTAGAAGGAGAAGTTTCTAAGGAATATGTGACAGATAGGGATGTATGATGGTGCACTGCGGGAACAGATTCTATTGACACTCATTTTGGATGTTGTTACATATCTCATTTGTGGCTTCAGTGCTTATGAATAATGTAGATCATCCTAAATTTATGCCAGTATATCAAATCTATATGCTGCACCTCTTGTCTTGTCATATTCATTCATCCTGGTGGATAAATAGAGTCTATAGAAAGGGCAAGGTGGTGAAATGTGTCTCATCACCACGCATTTGATGGGGCCATGTTCCTACAATTGACATATGCAGGTCACTGCTAACAAGTACCAATAAAACCTGTTGCACAGACTTTACTGAAAAGCCATTGAAGAGGTTTTTCTACAGGCACTTTTTCGTAGAATCACAGAATGTCAGGGGCTGGAAGGGACCTCCAAACCTCATCTGGTCCAGCCTCCCCTGCCAGAGCAGCATCACCCAGAGCAGATCACACAGGAACACATCCAGACAGTTCTTGAATATCTCCAGAGAGGGAGACTCCACAACCCCCCTGGGCAGCCTGTTCCAGTGCTCTGTCACCCTCACAAGGAAAAATTTCTTCCTCAGGTTCACATGGAACCTCCTATGCCTCAGCTTCCACCCATTGCCCCTTGGCCTGTCACTGGGCATCACCCAGCAGAGCCTGGCTCCACCCTCCTGGCACTCACCCTGCACATATTTATGAACATTAATGAGGTCACCCCTTAGTCTCCTCCTGTACAAGCAGCACAGCCCCAGCTCCCTCAGGCTCTCCTCAGAAGTAAGATNGGGACCTTAGAGCTGCCTGCCAGTAGCTGAAGGGATCCTGCAGAAAGGCTGCAGAGGGTGTCTAGAGACAGGACAAGGAGGGGGATTGGTCTGAAGCAGAGGGAGAGCAGGGTTAAACTGGAGCTTAGAATCAGGTTGGAAGGAACTTCAGAGCTCATCTCCTCCAACATCCCCACCATGATCAGGGACACCTCTCAGCTAGACTCAGCTGCTCAAGACCTCACCCAACTTGGCCTGCAACACCCTCAGGAAGGAGGCAGCCACAGCCTGTTCCAGAGTCTCACCATGCTATCTAGTAGGAAATTAAGAAATCTTTACTTTTCAGTGGTACTAAAGCTTGGGTTTAGGCTCCAAAGAAGTCCAAAGGTATGAGAGGTATGACTTTTAAATTAGAGCAAGGTAGATTTAGGTTAAAGAGGAAGTTCTTCATAATGTGGGTAGTGAAATCCTAGAACAGGTTGCCCATAGATGTGGTTGAGATAGTCTCAAACTGTGGTCTAGGCTGGATGTGACAAAGAAGTTCTTCATGGAAAAAGTGATTGCCCATTGGAATGGGCTGCCTGGGGAGGTGGTGGAGTCCCCATCCCTGGAGATGTTTAAGAGGAGGCTGCATGAGGCACTGAGTGCCATGGGTTAGTGAATTAGAAGGGTTAGGTGATAGGTTGGACTCCATGATCCTAAAGGTCTTTTCCAACCTGGTTAATTCTGTGATTCTGGGACTGCATCCCTGGAGACATTCAAGATCAGATTTGATGAGGGCCTGAGCAACCTGATCTAGTTGGAGATGTTCCTCCTTATGCAAGGGGGGCTGGACAAGGTGACCTTCAAGGGTCTCTTCCAACCCAATACCTTCTGTTGTTCTGTGACTTAGGGCTTCAGCAAGTGCCTGGAGGGGAGGTCTTCCCCTGAGAGAGAAAGTGAGTAGTCTGTTGAGCTTTGACAGCAGTGGAGGGGTGAAGGCAGAAAAGTGTCCCAGCAATAAGCAGAAGTTACTCCTTGTGAGTGGAAGTTGTGTCTGTCTCTGCTCTTCACGCACGTAGTACTAACATTTTCAGTTAGAGGTTTGAGACTGTTTTCCATCACTGACTCCCCTCTGTCCTAGGATATAAGCTCCACTTTCAGTGTGATTTTAAGGTCCATGAAATGTTGGCTAGATGCTGACAGCAGCAGTGATGTGTAGGTTTGAAAGGCAGGTGCAGACATCTGAGCCCCATCAAGCAGCAGCATCTCTGTGTCCTTACCCTAAGGCAGATACAGGCTGCCCAGACAACCTGCTGTCCTCCAGACATCCCAGCTCTCCTCATTCCCCTTCAACCTCCATCTCTCAAGCTCTGAAACAGACTCAGGCTTCCCTCAAAACTTGACTGCACTCACTCCAGCTTTTTCACCATTCCTCCATCCAGTCTGCTTGTTTCCACCCTGCTTGCCAGCAGATCTTTGGTCTTTCCCATATTCTCCATCTGGTTCCTTTTTGTGTTGCTTCTTCCTTTCCCAGCCCAGTGCTCTCCTCCTTTCTTCCAGACATCCCCTCCCAAAAGCACCAGCATGGAGACCAGGGGGTTTGCTCCCCAGGGCTCTGTAGAGAAGAGCATGAGCAAGGACAAAGGGCCAGCTGAAATCCCACAAGTGGAGAAGTGACACAGCTGCTGTGAGCATCACTTCATTTAAGGCTTAACAACCTAACGAGAATTAAACTGTCAGCAGGAGACCAACAGCTCTGCTGCCTGGGTAGTTCAGCTCCACTCTACTCTGGTGGCTTTGAATGTCAGAGAGAAATGTGGAGTAGACTTTGCAGCACCTGGAAGCTGAGTGATGCTATCCCGACAAAACCAGAGCAGGATCAGAAAGTCTTCCTTGTTATCAGCTTTGCCCCTCATTATAAAAAGGAAATTGAGCTGCTGGAGTGTGTCCAGAGAAGAGGAGCAAAGCTGATGAAGGGTCTAGAGCACGAGTGAGGAGC
>WBNM01017458.1:0-16673 GCA_013399055.1 Ramphastos sulfuratus | reverse complement strand
ACAGAATGTGATCAAAAGATGTGATCTTTTGGTCACATTCTGTGATTCTGTGATCCACAACCTCCCTGGGCAACCTGTGCCAGTGTCTCGTCATCCTCACTGGAGAGAATTTCTTCCTCATCTCCAGTCTCAATCTGCCCCCTGCCAGCTCAAAGCCATTGCCCCTCACCCTGTCACCACAAGCCCTTGGCAAAAGACTTCCCTGCTTTCTTGTAGGCTCCCTTCAGGGCCTTCCATCACAGACACGTGGTGGAACCGAGGGGTTTTGGTTAAACTTTCTCTGCCCCTGCACCAGCACACAGAAGTACAGAGGGGTGAAGCCTGAGCACGAGGGTGGTGAGACCACCCCTAAAAGCACAGCACTGTGTCTATAGAACTACTCTGATGTCATGGCTGTTATGTGGTAAGAACATGAAGAGACTTCTCAGCCTCAGTCCCCCAGTATTGACTCAACTTCCCACCGTGGCTGAGTGACAGGGAGCAGGAAAAGGTCTCTGTTCTGTATTAGAAGGTCTAACAGACCTCAGGGTGGCCTTTTAATACTTAAAAGGGGCTGACCAAAAAGACAGGGACAATCTTTTGAGCAAGGAGGACATGAGGAACAATTTCTTTGCTGCAAGAGTGGTCAGGCACTGGAAAAGGCTGCCCAGGGAGGTGGGGGAGTCACCATGCCTGGAGGTGTTCAAGAAACCTGTGGCCATGACACTTGGGGACATGGTTTAATGGCCATGGTGGTGTTGGGTTGATGGTTGGAGTCAGTGATCTTAGAAGGCTTTTTCAACCCAAACAACTTTATGATTCTCTGAAGGGATGAGTGGTCCTACCCAGGATGGGAAGTGGTCCTGAAATTATAACCAAGCCTGGAACTCTGTAAGAAGTCTGAACAGAGAACTGAAATCCTCATCACTGAGAGGAAAACAGCAAAAATCCCCTTCAGCTAAAAATAATCTCCTTCAGCTAAAGATAAGCTGTTCAAGAAACCTGTAGCCATGGCACCTGAGGACATGGTTTAACGGCCATGGTGGTGTTGGGTTGATGGTTGGACTGGGTGATCTTGGAGGTCTTTTCCAAGTGAAGTAGTTCTACAGTTCTGTAACTCAAAGTGGATGTAACCTAATCAGAGTGAGTTTCTCATGCAAAAGCAGACTAACATTGCATAGGTTGGAAAAGGCCTTTAGGATCATTGAGTACAACCACTGTCTAGCTCTACCATGGCTGGTGCTAAGCCATGCCCCTCAGCACCACATCCCTGCCTCTCTGAAACACCTGCAGGGCTGGGAATTCAACCACCACCCTGGGCACTCTGTTTTAGTCTTTTGAGAACCCTTTCAGTGAAGAATCTCCTTCTAATGTCCATCCTAAACCTCCTTTGCTGCAAACTGAGGCTACTTCCTCTCTTCCCATCACTCAGAATCATAGAATCACTGCAGCTGAAATAGACCTCAAAGATCATTGAGTCCAATCATCAACCTAAGACCACCATGGCCACTTGTTTCCTGGGAGAAAAGACTGATCTCCACCTGGCTCCAACCTCCTTTCAGGTCATTGCAGAGAGCAATGAGGTCTCCCCTCAGCCTCTCTTCTCCACTGCTCTATGTTAAAGTGGCCTCAAAAAAACCCCAGACAGCAAAACCCAAACACAATCAACTCACAAACAGCTGCAAGCTCCTGGTTAAGTCAACTCGCATTTAAAATAAGGAATAAAAGGAATAAAGAAGGAAAAATAAACAAGAATTAAAAAAAAAAAAAAGAAGAAATTAAAAGTTGAAAACCAGGAATAAAAACTAAAAGCAGCTAAAACCCACAGGGCCACCAGGATTCAGTCCTAAGACACAGAGGAACCAGTGGAGCTTGGCAGCTGCCCTGATTTATGTTGGTCTAGAAACAAAATCTTCATTTGAATAATATTAAGGGCTGAATAAACCAAGAAAAATAAATGAACTCAGGGATAAAAAGCCTGGCCCCCAGCCCAGGCCTGGGTTTGATGCCTCCGACGGATGTCAGCACCAGCTCCCCTCGCAAAACCACAGCCCAGACACAACTCTGCTGCTGCAGCAGACGTGAACTCACTGCTCAGGTGCTCAGGGTTCAGCTCAGTAGAAGTAGCCTTTGGTGCCTGCTTTGACTTTTCCCTGAGCTCTCTTCTCTGCTACACACTTACAGGATTGTAAGGATGCAGGATCCCAGAGGAGGCCACGAAGATGCTCAGAGAGCTGCAGCAGTTCTGCTATGAGGACAGGCTATGAGAGTTGGGGCTCTGCAGCCTGGAGAAGAGAAGGCTTCCAGGAGACCTTGGAGTGGCCTTCCAGTATCTGAAGGGGGCTACAGGAAGGCTGGGGAGGGACTATTGACAAGGTCTTGTAATGACAGGACAAGGGGTAATGGGTTTGAACTGGCAGAGGAAAGATAGAAACTGGATGTTAGGAGGAAGTTGTTTGCAGTGAGGGTGGTGAGACACTGGCACAGGTTGCCCAGGGAGGTTGTGGCTGCTCCCTCCCTGGAGGTGTTCAAGGCCAGGTTGGAGGAGGCCTTGAGTGACCTGTGCTAGTGGGAGGTATCCCTGCCTATGGCAGGGGGTTGGAACTAGATGATGCTTGATGTCCCTTCCAACCTTACCATTCTATGATTCTAGAATTCTATGATTGCCAGGTTGCCCAGAAGGGAGTTGTGAATTGATAAGCAATGTATTAGAACTGCAAATTATTTCTGCCCCTCCTTTCTGCACCTGATGAACAGACCCTTCACCAGCTTCACTGCCCTTCACTGGACCTGCTCCAGCTCCTCAATGTCCTTCTTGGAGTGAGGGACTCAAAACTGAACTCAGGATTCAAGGTGTGGCCTCGACCGTGCCCAGTGCAGGGTACAAAGCCTGCCCTGGTCCTGCTGGCCACACTGTTGGAGGACTCTAAGAACAAGTCCAAGTGCCTGTGCCACTCATGCAGCAGACATCCTCAGTCATTACTCCTAGAGGAATAGCTTCCTCTTCTCCTGGCAGCTCTCCTCACCTGCTTCTTCTGTGCTTCACTGACACATCTGCCATCACCATGCAGCAGCACAGCCCAAACCAGCCAAGCAAACCCAGGCTAATGCCTCTCTTGGCTTTATCTCCAACAGGTAACCCTCATCTCCTTCCTACATAATCCCTACAATCACTTATCCAGCCCATCACAGCCAGCCTGAGGTCTGCCAGTAAAGACCTGAAGCCAGCTTGGTTGTCACCATCTCACAGCCCATTTCCTGCAGAGCAGCACAAGCCTTCAGGTTCTGCACCTGAGATGGAAAAGCTGAGCTCTGCATGAGGAGCTTGCATGGGTTTGTGTCCATCCATCCATGAATCTGGCTGCTGAAAGGAAACCCTCAGGGTTTAAAACACCTTACTCACATTTCCTGACCTTCACTGCAACACCAGCAGGGAGCAGGGACAGTATTGTCATGTGGAAGCCTTGGGAGATACCCAGCAGCACCCCATGATTATAAGGAAGGAATTTTGTATGCTGAGGGTGGTGAGATCCTGTGCCAGGTTGCCCAGAGAGGTGGTAGATGCCCAATCCCTGGAACCATCCCAGGTCAAGTTGTCTGGGGCTCTGAGCAACCTGCTCTAGTTGAGGATGTCCCTGATGACTGGGGGGTTGGACTCAACCTGCTCTATCACAGATTCATAGATTCACAGATTCAGAGATTCAGAGATACATAGAATGGTTTGGTTTGGAAGAGACCTTCAAGAGCATCCAGTTCCAAACCCCCTGCAAGGGCAGGGACACCTCCCACTAGACCAGCCCTGCTTAAGACTTCATCCAACCTGGCCCTGAACACTTCCAGTGAGGCAGCATCCTTGGACTAGATGCCCTAGAAAGATAGGGCCTTCCCATCCAAACCATTCCAGGATTGATTCAATGGAATAACCCACAGCCCCAACCACAGGAATGGCAAACTTCCTCCTCATACCTGCTCTTCCTCAGCTTCCTGAAGACAGGAGCTGCTGTCCTTAATTGCTGCCTCCAATTAATTAGTGAGGATGGTTATGGAGGAGGGAGCTGGATTCTATTAAGTCTTTGATTAAATAAGCAAGGACCTCAACTCACAGATCTCCAGCAGAAGGAGCTGGGCTGTCACCAGAATCAGTAAACAGAACAGATCTGAGCTTAAAAATAGTGAAGTGGAGGAGCAGTAGAAAGCAGCTATTTCTGAGGAGACATTGCTAGGAATAGGCACATCTTAGCCCCTCCTGCACGCTGCAGGGTCCCTCCACCTAGAGACAGGGACACTTGGCACTCTACAGCTAAGTGGTACCTGCATGGAAGGGCATCTTTGTGCATGAGTGCAAGCTGAGGCACGCTGGCTACCCTGGTCAAGAGAGTCCTGTGGAGGCTGCAAAGCTGCTGAGGGGCCTGGAGCATCTCTGTGAGGAGCAAAGGCTGAGAGGCCTGGGGTTGTGGAGCCTGCAGTAAAGCAGCTCCAGAGGGGACCTGATCAATGCTCAGCAAGAGCTAAAGGTTCTGTGGGGGGTAAGAAGATGGGGCCAGGCTCTTGTCAGTGCTGCCCAGGGACAGGCCAAGGGGCAATGGGCACAAACTGGAAGGAGGTTCCACCTGAAGATGAGGAGAAACTTGTTTGGTGCTGGATTCCTGGATCAGGCTGCCAAGAGAGGTTGTGGAGTCTCCTTGTCTGGAGAGCTTTCAAACCCAGCTGGGCATTGTGCTGCTGGGCAAGCTGCTGTGGGTGCCCCTGGTGTAGCAGGGGGGTTGGACTGGATGCTCTCCAGAAGTCCCTTCCAACCCGCACCACTGTACAACTCCAAGGCAGTCAGGCACAGCCTGCAGTCAGAGCTTCTCTGATGTGTTGTGTTAAGCTCTGTTGTCAAACAGAGCTCCAGCATTCCCTGGGCTTGTCCCTGGATGGCAATGAGGCTAAGGAGCTCACAGGCTGAGGCCAGAGCAGAGCATGACACAGAATGACAATGAGCCTGCACGCAAGCCGCAGCTCTCAGCCAGCCTCTGACCAGGTGATCAGCAGAATTCATCCCACACCAGCGCCGACTGCAGCCACCCCCTGCCTGCTGTTGGGACAAGAAGCCATGGGTACAGGCTGAAAGACCTCAGACTCCACTTCAACATTCAAACAACGAAGAAAACTCCTTTTATATGGTAAATGTGAGCTAAGGCTGTCATAGGCTGCCCTGAGATGTCTCCATCCTTGGACACCAGAAAGGATCCAGCCCTGAGAAAGGTGCCTTGTGCTGGAGCTGGGACCATCTTACCCAGCTTGATGATCATAGGGCTGGAGCTTCATCTCTATAGGGGCAGGCTGAGAGAGCTGGGGCTGTTCAGTCTGGAGAAGAGAAGGCTCCAGGGAGACCTCAGAGCAGCCTTCCAGTACCTGAAGGGGGCTACAGGAGGGCTGGGAAGGGACTTTGGACATGGGCTGGGAGTGACAGGAGGAGGGGGAATGGCTTTGAGCATAGATGAGGAAGAAATTCTTTCCAGTGAGGGTGGTGAGACACAGGAACAGGGTGTCCAGGGAGGTCATGGATGCTCTCTCTGTGGCTCTCTCTCTTCAAGGCCAGGCTGCATGGGGCCTTGAGCAATCTGGGCTAGTGGAAGGTGTCCCTGCCCATGGCGGAGAGGGGTGGAATTAGATGATCTTGAAGATCCCTTTCAACCCAAACCATTCTACAACTCTATGGTCATCAACTAGCAGAGGAAAAGCTCCAGGGATCTGCTGGTGATGGGAGAAGCAGCACCAACCCCACAGCAGAGGACATTTTCTCTGACAGACAGACCCAGAGGAAGCTTTGTGCTCCAGCTCACAAACAGCCTTTACCCTCATCTGGAGTTGGTAAGGAACAAGGTCTCCTTCCCAGCCATCAGAGCTCCTTCTCAGGCTCATGCTCCTTATCTACAAGAACTGAAGATGCTATCAGCTGGGTCCCCAGCAGGCAGTTCCGTGGCTGGTGCTGCCTGAGGGAAGCAGTGTCCAAGCCCCAGTCAGATGCACATGCAGGAGCTCAGCTCCCCTGGCTCTCGGCAGCCCTTTGGAAAGCAGCCACCTCAGCTCCCTTTCCAAGCCTCGGCACAGCTCCCACTGTCCACCACGGAAATGATCCCTGACTGGGAGCTGCCTGCTCCCTGGAGCTGCTGTGCTTCCATCAGACTGCTGGCTCGGCTCCAGGGCTTCAACACAAGACCAGCTGCTGAGTTGTGCAGCTCTCAG
Organism: Ramphastos sulfuratus; assembly: GCA_013399055.1. NCBI lineage: Eukaryota > Metazoa > Chordata > Aves > Piciformes > Ramphastidae > Ramphastos > Ramphastos sulfuratus. The sequence goes on along the minus strand of WBNM01017458.1, from coordinate 10,463 downwards.
AACCAAGGGATGGTGTTAGGGTTTGTTAGCCTTGTTTGAAGCATTCCTATGGGACCCACCCAGTGTGGCGTGGAAGGCACTCGAAGAGCTTTGGGAAACCTTGACTTACTGCTTCCCTCCTCAGCCTGCCACACACTCCTCACTCACCCTTTTAGCTCATTTGGAACCTCCAAGAGATGGCCAGAATGATTTGGGGGTGACCTGGAAGGGTGCTGGGCCATCTCATTTCAACCAAACTATTACCTAGAAAGCTCAGACCAGATGATCCTTGAGGTCCCCTCCAACCTGGCATTCCATAATTCTATGTTTTGCAGAGAGCACCAAAAACAAGCACATGGATAGTGTTTGAGTGTCATACAGAACCCATGGTGAGGTGGCACCACCAGTCCCTGCCAGGTCCAAGCTGGTGGGGACCACCAGCAGCCCCTGATCTTAAACACCCAGGCATCAGCCAGGCATAACTGTTTAGAAGGCTTCAACTCCTCAGCCATCTTCATGAGCATCTTTTCAACCCTGAGGGGTACCAAAGATGACTGGAAGACTAAATCCCAGTGTTGCAGTCAGCTGCTGCCTCTAGCATCCCTTCTGAGCATATGCTAAGCCTTCTGCTGGTGTTCACCAGCAGGCTTTGAGAGCAGATGAAGCAGAGCAGGCCCAGCAGCAGTCCCACAAATGGGATCCTGATCCCAGTATCAAACCCTGCATTTGTTTGGCTGTGAGGGCAGACTGAGACCAGCTCTATGGAAGAGTTTGGAGAAGAGGAGGCTGAGGGGAGACCTCAATGCTCTCCACAACTCCCCGACAGGAGGTTGAGTGAGGTAGGGGTTGGAGTCTTCTCAGGTGACAGAACGGAAGGAAATGGCCTGAAATTGCCCCAGCTGCGAGTTAAGTTGGAGATAAGGAATAATTTCTTTGCTACCAGAGTGGTCAGGCATTGGAACAGGCTGCCCAGGGAGGTGGTGGAGTCCCCATCCCTGGAGATGTTCAAGAAACCTGTGGTCATGGCACTATGGGCCATGGTTTAATGGCTGTGGTGGTGTTGTGTTGATGGTTGGACTTGATGACCTTGGAGGTCTCTTCCAACCCAAACAGTTGTGTGATTCTATGATTCTAAGAAATGTTTGACTCTGAGGCTGGTGAGACCCTGGCCAAGGTTACCCAGAGAGGTGAGAGGTGCTCCATCCCTGGAACCATTCCAGGTAAGGATGTTAGGGGCTCTGAGCAACCTGCTCTAGTTGCATGCCCCTGCTAGTGGCAGGGGGGTTGGACTGGATGAGCTTTAAAGGTCCCTTCCAACTCTCCTATGACCCAGCAGTGCAGAGAGGGCCTCCAGCTGCTGCCCCTCTCTGAGCAGTGGATCCCCATCAGGGGAAAGCAGCTACACCACAGCCAGCCCCAGCAAACACACTGGGGGGGCTCTCTGCAGGGTGGAATGGGGGTGGGTGGGTAATGTGGGACCCCCAAAAAGCAGAGGGATCACAGTTGATGGGTGCAGAGTCAGCTGAGGGCAGCCTGCCCAGGCAGTGGAAGGATGCCACGAGGGAGCCTGGCTCTGCTCCTGGGAACGGGGCACAGCAGAGCCAGGCTGGGCACGGCGCCGGCTAATTAGCCTTCCCTTTCTGCTCAGCTAATGAGGGTGGGAAGCGAACACTGGGCTGTCACTCTGATGTCTGCATTGCAGGGTGGCTGATCTCAACGTGTTCTGCCTTCAGCTGCTCAGCTGGGAATCACAGAATGGTTTGGGTTGGAAAGGACATTAATAACGACCTAGATCCAACTCCCCTGCCATGGGCAGGGACACCTTCCACCACATCGGGTTGCTCAAGGCCCCATCCAACCTGGCCTTGAACACCCCCAGGCAGGAGGAATCCACACCATCTCTGGGCAACCAGTTCCAGAGTCCCATATTGGTACTGAAGAACTTTTTCCTAAGCTCCAGTCTAAACCCACTCTCCTCTGCTTCAAACCATTCGCCCTTGTCCTGTCTCTACACACTCTCATGAAAAGTCCTTCTGCAGCCTTCCTGTAGGCTCTCTTCAGGTATTGGAAGGCAGTTCTAAGGTATCCCCAGAGTCTTCTCTTGTCCAGGCTGAACAATCTCAGTCTAAATCCCCTCTCTTCCAGCTCAAAGCCATTCCCTCTCATTAGAATGCATATGGATAAGTTTCTTCCACATGGCAAGAAAGTAAAGGTCCTTCAGGGGACCTCCACAAATAGGTATGGGAGAGGAGCAAAGCTCTCTCTCTGTGTTTCCATGGATGCCAGTAGTGGGGAGCAAAGAAACAAGCTGCTCTTAATCCCAGAAGGGATGAAAAGTCCTGAATTAGAGAAATTATTTCTTCTCCATGGACCTGCTGGTGTAGCTCCAGAAGAGTCCACAGAGAGCTTCAGGGCCTGGAAGCTGTGAGGCCAGGCTGAGAGCTGTGGTTGTTCAGCTTGGAGAAGGGAAAGCTCCCAGGGAGACCTTCTGGTGGCCTTCCAGTGCTCGAAGGGGCTGATCAGAGAGCTGGGGACAACACAGAACACAAAGTGAGAGCTGAGTTTGGTGGGATGTGGGTGTAGCAGGGAAGGGGGCACCAGGCAGTAGCTCGATTCACTAGCATGGCACCTTCTGAGAAGGGATGGTCAGAACTCCCTGCCTTTCAAATCCACACAGGATTCAGGGGATTCAACCCAAAACCTCAGACCCAAAGTCTCAGGAACCCAAAGGGCTCTGCCACAACCACACAAAGGCTCACCCAGCAGCTTTTTCTCCAGCCCCCACGGTGCAGTGGTGATGAGTACAAATCCAGGCTCACTTGACACGAGAGCTCTCAGTCTACAAGTATCCACAGAAGCACAAGAAGAGCAGCTGGGGCTGCTCCAGCTGGGAAATGGGTCACCAAAACAGGACTCTGTTCACAACTACACTTCTGCATTCATCTCCTCAGAAGGGTAGAAACCACCAGCAGCAGCCACCAATCTGTGGAGCAGCCACTTTCCTTGCCTGCAAGGCACAGTTCATGTCTGCAATCTGAAAATAATTTGGCATGATGGGACCCAAACTACCTCAAAGACCAGGAAACACCTTCAGCACCCCACAAGCTTTGGCAGGTTGGAACTGGATGATCTTTAAGGTCCCTTCCAACTCAAACCATTCTGTGATTCGCTGTCCAAACACAGACAGGAAAACCAGCCCCGGGGACAAGCAGGAGCAAAAGGACAGAGAAGCAGCAGCAGAAGCTCTCTGTGTGGGATCTCAGGCAGGTGGGTGGCTGGAGAGCTCTGAGCTTGGCCACAGCCAGCACCCTTTGAGAGGCAGATGGGAACATCCTCGTTCCAGATGGACACACAGCTCCCATGCACCATCAAGGAGCAGGAGGCTGCGCGGACGTGACAGCAGCGCTCGGCACAGCATCCGGGGCAGTCGGAGGATGCTGGCAAACCCCAGCAGATCCATGTCACTGGCTGCCATGTGTCCACTCACCCACACAGGCAGGACCTTGGCTGTCCCCAGAACACCCTGACTCTTCCCACCCTGCTATGCTTTATCTAGGAGAAGTCTCCAACGTCACCACCAATCCCAAAACAAGTCTCAGTGAGATACTGCTGTAAGGTGGCACCAGCCAGGACTATCTCCAGCATCCTGAGATTTCAGGGGTCTTGGGTCACCACCTGGACCATGCTGTGCTTGGGGCTGCTGTGGGCTTGCAGCCACCGGGGCATGGGGTCAGGCTGCAGGTTACCTCATAGAATCACAGAACTGTTTTGGCTGGAAAAAAACCCTAAGATCATCCATTCCAACCATCAACCCAACACCACTATGGCCAATGAACCCTGTCCCAAAGTGCCATGGCCACGAGTTGGCCGCCTGTTGGAGTGGGTCCAGAGGAGGCCACAAANGGTGTCCCTGCCTATGGCAGGGGGTTGGAACTGGATGATCCTTGAGGTCCCTTCCAACCTTACCATTCTATGATTCTAAGATTCTATGATAAGTTTCTTGAACACCTCCAGGGATGGTGACTCCACCACCTCCCTGGGTAACCCATTCCTTGTTTCTCTCCACAAAGACAGCACAGAATTTCTGGGACTTGCAGGAGAGGTGCTAGATCTCCATGAGCCTTTATTTCTTTTTGCTTCATAAAAATCCCTCCCAGGCTTAACCCTTGCCCATCAGCTTTCAGTCAGGAGCAAGCCAAGAGGGTCAAGCTTCAAGAACTTGGAAGGCCCAGGGTTACACCAGAGACAGCCACAAGTGCAGAAGCATGGGGAGCACTGTAACAGAGAGGAGAGGCAAGACTATGCCAGGATAAGTGGGAACGGAGAACATCATGAAATCCTGCTTTTTGAATGTCTGAGAAAGCACACCAACAAAAATCAACTTTTACAATAGGTGCATGGGTCAGGTCCCCTTTCAAGCCAGGAAAAGAAGATGGGAAGAGCAAGACAGCAGCACTGATTTGGTTCATCCCACTTTCAGGGCACTTTTACATGATAGTAAATACTCAAGACTCATTAAAGATCCACCATTACAGCCCAGGGACAAAGTCACACTTCTTCCCAGGCACCAAGGGCAGCTTCTCCTCATTTGCAGCCTCTTCAATGAGGTGATAGCATAAGCAAAAGTATGACCAGGAGCAAAGCTTGGACCTCTGAAATGAATCATAGAATCATTCTGGCTGGAAGAGACCTTTAAAATCAAGTCCAACCACTAAGCCAGCACTGCCAGGTCACCACTAAGCCATGGCCCTCAGCACCACATCTACACAGCTTTGAAACTCCTCCCGGGATGGGGACTCCACCACTGCCCTGGGCAATCTGGGCCAGGGCTTGACAACCCTCAAGGGGAGAAAATTGTTCCTCACATCCAACCTAAAGCAACCTAAACCACCCTTGGTACAACCTGAAGCTATTTCTTCTCATCCTGTTGTTACTAGGGAGATGAGACCAACCCCCACCTCACTCCTACCTCCTTTCAGGGAGCAGAGGTCTCCCCTCAGCCTCCTCTTCTCCAGACTAAACAATCCCAGGTCCCTCAGCTGCTTCTCACCAGCCCCATTCTCTGGACCCTTTCCCAGCTTTGCTGCCCTTTTGTCATGCTCCAGCCCCTCAGTGTCCTTCTTGGAGTAAGAGGCCCAAAACAGGAACCCAGGATTTAAGGTGTGGGCTCAGCAGTGCTAAGCACAGGGGGACAATCACTCTCCTGGTCCTGCTGGCCACACCATTGCTGATCCAAGCCAAGATGCTCATTCAGCCCGGTCTTAAAACACTTCCAATGATGAGGCATTCACAACTTCTCACAAACACCAGAAGCCAAAAGGTCAGGCTGGCCAGAAAAACACCAATCTGTGAAAGAGGAGAACATCAGACACCGTCCTGCAGGGTGCCTCCTGCACCTGCCTTTGCATCTCTGTGCCAGGGCTGTGGAAACACCCCTCGTGGTGCTCTGTTTCCAGCAAGTGCCCCCAGCTGCAGGGTAAAGGTCATCCTCCTTGTTGATAGCAGACCAGAAACGATCTGATGTGTGTCCAGGTCTCACAGGGCACTGCTTCAGCTCAGCAGCCAGCTGAACTGGAAAGCAGGACTCAGGTGGTGGACCCAGCAGACAGCAGAGCCCCACGCCCCAAGCCGGCTGGCCGAGCCCCCGCTGCCGGCAGTGATTAATCAGGTTGTGCAATCGAGGTCTCCACCAGAGTGAGGAACACAGGCAGGCCTCTGGCCAAAAGCATTTGTCAGAAGGAAAACAGAACCACCCAACACTGAACATCCCTCGGCCACACTGAAAAGAGAAAGGCTAAGCAAGGAGAAGATAGGGATGGATGTCTTCAGCAAGAGCACCCAACAGCCAGGGAAGGATGAAGCCTGCAGTGGGGTTTATGCAGAGCTTTCCAGTATGCCCATTTAGACCAGGGAGACACAGACTCCCAACCAGCAGGGGACAAGCTGAGGCTACCCCTGAGACCTTCCATGCAAAGGAGACTCGGAGAGAACACCAAATACAGAAGGTGACTCTTAGTGCTACCAACCACTCCAACAGCAGGACCACAGAAGGATCTCCTTGAAAATGTTCAAGGCCAGGCTGGATGAGGCCTTGAGCAACCTGCTCTGGTGGGAGGTGTCTCTGCCCATGGCAGGGGGTTGGGACTAGATGATCTTTAAGGTCCCTTCCAGCGCAACCCATTCTATGATTCTATGATCACAACTGTTTATGTCTGTAAAGACAAAGAACTGCTGTCCTAGGAACAGTGCTGGGATGGGAAATGTCTCAGGTAAGGAGAGGCTGAGAGTCCAGTTCTGGACTTCTCAGTTCAGGAGAGACAGGGAACTCCTGGAAAGAGTCCAGTGGAGGTTCCCAAGACACTGAGGGGCCTGAAGCATCTCTGTGAGGAGCAAAGGCTGAGAGCCCTGGGGCTGTGGAGCCTGCAGAAGAGCAGCCCCAGAGGGGATCTGATCAATGCTCAGCAAGAGCTAAAGGACCTGTGAGGGGACAAGAGGCTGGGGACAGATTCTTATTGGTGGTTCACAGAGACAGGACAAGGGACAATGGGCACAAACTGGAAGCCAGCAGGTTCCATCTGTAGAGAAGAAACATGTTTGTTGTGAGGGTGCTGGAGGCCTGGAGGAGGCTGTCCAGAGAGGTTGTGGAGTCTCCTTCTCTGGAGAGCTTCCAACCCCACCTGGGCATTGTGCTGCTGGGTAAGCTGGTGTGGGTGCCTCTTGTGCACCAGGGGTGTTGGACTGGATGATCTCCAGAGGTCCCTTCCAGTCCCATGCTGGGATTCTGTAAAGTAACATAAACAACAGAATTGCATCTAAATCCCTACATCTGACTTTGTTTTCCCTTTGCCACCACCACACGGCTCCTGGCATACATAAACCACAATCATGGGATCCTTCGAGGGCAAGAGGCTGCCAACCTCCAGAATACCTACAACACCTATAAAAATACAAAGAGCCAAGAAATCCATGGGTCTAAAGTACAAATCTTTTGAGGAGCAGTTCAGGGAAGTGGGGTTCTTCACTGTGGAGAAGAGGAGGCTGAGGGGAGACCTCACTGCTCTCTACAGCTCCTTGAAAGGAGGTTGGAGTCAGGTGGGGGTTGGTCTCTTCTCCCTAGCATCAAGTGACAGAACAAGAGGAAATGGCCTGAAATTGTGCCAGGGGAGGGTTAGGTTGGACACAAAACACAATTTCTTTGCTGTAAGAGTGGCCTGGGATTGGAACAGGCTGCCCAGGGCGGTGGTGGAGTTCCCATCCCTGGAGGTGTTCAAGAAATGTGTGGACATGGCACTATGGGACATAGTTTAATGGCCTTGGTGGTGTTGGGTTTAAGGTTGGACTTGATGACCTTAGAGGTCTTTTCCAGCCCAAACCATTCTGTGATTGCAGGCTCAAGCACCCAGGAAGAAGCTTATTCCCTCCATCAAGCAGGACCAGGCAGAGCCGAGGCCATCGGCGTGTTGCAGGGATACGGCAATTGCCGGCACAGGTTCTCCAGCCCTTGCTCAGGTACCTGCTGCACCTCCTGGCTCTTCCAGCCCTACCACGCAGCAGCAGCTGACTCTGCAAGTGTGAGAACCACCCGCTGGAGCTTTCACAGCCCATTAGCTCAGGCAGCCTGTGGCTTGCAGGCGGCGTGGGGCGAGCTGCTGGGACAGCAGCCCAGAGTCCAGCTGGACCAGAGCTCCGCGCGGATACACCCATAGAAACCTCACCCCAGCGCGACCCAGGCACAGCCCTGAGGGGAGAGTCCAGCCTGCCTGAGCCTCCCATCTCCTCCCAGGAGCAGAGTGCCTGCAGAGCCAAGGGCTGAGGGCAGAGGGATAGTTTCACAGAACATCTTTTACCAATTAAAGCCTCGTGATAGCCATCGAACAGCCAGCAGCGGGCAGCCAGCCCACGAACAGTTCCACACACCCATCAGCCTTCCGCCCATACCACCTCCAGCTGCAGCACCTTTCTTCTCTCTGCACCACTCAGCCTGTGAAGGTTGCCCAAGAGGCATCCATTAATTACAGCCCCTTCTTTTTTGAGCTGTGTCATTTGCCCACTCAGTGATGTTTCAGACTTCAGCACTCCCTTTCACCCCAGGGTTTTCTTCTGCTGGGGCATTCACAGATTCATAGGACAAGGAGCAATGGATGGAAGCTGCAGCACAGGAGGTTCCACCTCAACACAAGGGGGAAGTTCCTGACTGTAAGGGTCAGAGAGCACTGGCACAGGCTGCCCAGAGAAGTTGTGGAGTCTCCTTCTCTGGAGCCTTTCAACACCTGTCTGGATGCGTTCCACTGTGCCCTGAGCTAGATTGTCTGGTCCTACTCTGGCAGGGGGCTTGGACTCGATGATCTCTTTGGGTCCCTTCCAACCCCTAACATCCTGTGAGCCTGTGAAAGGTTTGAGTTGGAAGGGACCTTCAAGATCATCTAGTTCCAATTCCCCTACAATGGGCAGGGGCACACTCCACTAGACCAAGCTGCTTTAGGCCTTGTCCAACCTGGCTTTGAACACCTGCAGGGAGGGGGCATCCACAACCTTCCTGTGCAATCTGTTTTCACACACAACTTTCTACAACTCCCTGAAAGGAGCTTGGAGTGAGGTGGGAGTTGGTCTCCTTCCCCTAGTATCAAGTGATAGAACAAGAGGAAATGGCCTGAAATTGTGCCAGGGGAGGGTTAGGTTGGATATGAGGAACAATTTATTTGCTGCAAGAGTGGTCAGGCATTGGAACAGGCTGCCCAGGGAGGTCCTGGAGTCATCATTCATGGTTCAAGAAACTGTGGGCATGGCACTTAGGGACACAGTTTAATGGCCATGGTGGTGCTGGGTTGAAGGTTGGACTTGATGATCTTGGAGGTCTTTTCCAACCCAAACAATTCTCTGATTGCACGATTTTAATCCTCAGCCAGCCACTCTCTGTGTTTGTAGGGTTCTCTCATGTCCTGAGTTTTGCAGCTCAGCCTCCAGAAGAAGAGACACGAAGGAGAATGCCCAGAGGAGTCCTGAGGGCCACATCCCATGGATCCATTCCACACACCACCACTAGCCAGGAGGAAGCTTGGGTTGGGCGTTCAGCTACCTCAGTGCATCATTAATGCCAAGCCAGGCAATTTTCTCAGGATTCAGTAAACAGCTCTGCTGCCAGCTATGCAAAGTCCCCATGTGCTTCCCTGCAGAAACCTGGCCAGCCCTCCCCACTCCAACAAAGTGCAGCACCTCGATCCTATCTCCCTGTCTCGGCTGCTCCACCAGAGGGGATCCGGAGCCAAAACCGCGCCGATGCCCCAACCTGCCCGGGAAGGGCTCCCCTCGGTGCCCCCCACCCCTGCAAAGCACAAAGGAGGCGCCTATCACACCCCCAAGTCCAACCACCACGCCACACCCCGACATCTTTATCACCTCCAGTTTGCATTTCAAAGCTTTCTCCTGCTTTTCCCCAAAGTTCTCCAGCATGGTTTCTTCCCCAGAAGCAATTACTCCATTCAGCTCCCACTCTGCACAGCCACTGCCAAGCTCACCCAGGAGCAGCTCAGAATCCCAGCATGGAAGAGGCTTGAAGTGACCTCTGGAGATCATACAATTATAGAATGATAGAACATCAGGGGCTGGAAGGGACCTCCAAAGCTCAGCCAGTCCAACCCCCCTGCCACAGCAGGAGCACCTAGAGCAGGTCACACAGCAACACAGCCAGGTAGGTCCTGAATATCTCCAGAGAGGAAGACTCCACAACCCATCTGGGGAGTCTTTTCCAGTCTTCTGTTACCCTCACAGGGAAAAAATTCCTCCTCATGTTTAAATGAAATTTCCTATGCTTCAGCTTCCACCCATTGCCCCTTGTGCTGTCACTGGGAATCACCCAGCAGAGCCTGGCTCCAGCCTCCTGGCACTCACCTTTACATCTTTATAAACATTGCTGAGGTCACCTCTCAGTCTCCTCTTCTCCCAGCAGCACAGCCCCAGCTCCTCAGGCTCTCCTCATAACAGAGCTGTTCCATTCCCTTCATCACCTTTGTGGCTCTGTGCTGGACTCTTCTCAAGTAGTTCTATGTCCCTCTTGAACTGGGGGGCCCAAAACTGAACAGAGTCCTCCAGATGTGGCCTCGCCAGGGCAATTCTCCGTGGTAAAAAGCAGGGCACCCACAGCAGCTTGTTCAGGATCACAATGGCCAGCTGGGGTTGGAAGCTCTCCAGACAAGGAAACTCCACAACCTCTCTGGGAAGCCTGCTCCAATGCCTGACTGCTCTTACAGGAAACAAATTGTTCCTAATATCCAACTTAAACTTCCCCTGGGACAACTTGAGGCCATTTCCTCTCATCCTATAACTTGCTGCATGTGAGAAGAGACTAACATCCACCTGACTCCAACCTCCTTTCAGGGAGTTGTAGAGAGCAATGAGGTCTCATCTCAGCCTCCTCTTCTCCAGNCTCAGCCTCCTCTTCTCCAGGATGAAAAATTCCAGTTACTTTAGCTGCTCCTCCCCAGCCC
>WBNM01017446.1:0-10119 GCA_013399055.1 Ramphastos sulfuratus | reverse complement strand
GGGACACAGTCTCAAGTTGTGCCAGGGGAGGTCTAGGCTGGATATTAAGAGGAGGTTCTGCACGGAGAGAGTGATTGGCATTGGAATGGGCTGCCCACGGAGGGGGTGGAGTCATTTAAAAGAAAAAAAAAAAAATACACTTTTTTTTTTTCGACTTTCAAATTCTGAGTTGTTGTGAATTTACTGGGGGAAGGATCTCTACTCTAACCCAGCACAGTTTGTTTTGGTTGGGATGCAGGAGTTACTGCCTTCTGCTGGTGTCACAAAGTATCATCCAAGCATTGTCATCATAATTTTGCAGGTTTTGAGTCTTTATTTGATGATTTGAAGTTAGTGAACTGATCCAACTTCTTATTTATAATAATGGTATTTATAAATAGTATTTATCTTATTAAGCCACAATCATTAAAATCATGTTCTTAATCACAGAATCATTAAGTTGGAAAATAACTTTAAGGTCTTCAAGTCCAACCTTCTACCCAACATCTCCATGAGCAATAAACCATGTGCCAGTGTCACATCTACTCATTTCTTGAACACCTCCAGGGATGGCCACTCCACCACCTCCCTGGACATCCTGTTCCAGGCCTCGACAACCCTTTTGAGGAAGAAATTGTTCCTCAAACATAAAACTTTCTCTGGTGCAAGTGGACGCTCTTTCCCCTTGCCATATTCCTTGTTCTTTGGGATTTGGAAACATAAAATGTTGACCATGTCCCCGTCTCATTCAAGTACTTGAAGCACGATGGCAGAGGGCATGAATCTATAAACCTCAATTGTGTTTACATTTACAAATGTGCAAAATACTTAATTCTGAGTATGACTGATAATTACCTTGTGTGACACACCGTTAGGTTTGTCATCAGGTCTTACAGACAAGTAGTTTGTGTCCACCTGAATAATACCATTCTAAAATAAGGAGGTTGTGGAAGTCCCGTGGGATATTACTACTGTTATTTTGGTAAAATATGGGGCAAAGCAACAGCTCCATGATAGCTGGGCAGTCCCATGGTCCTACCCAACAGTCAGCCTTCTCCCTTAAGTCAAAAATGTACAGAAGAGTGTAGGTTGGAAGGGACATCTGGAGATCATCCAGCCCAAACATGCCAGGGCACACAGGCAGCTTGCCCAGGATCACAACATCCAGGGAAGTTTGGAATCTCACCAGAGAAGAAGACTCCACAACCTCTCTGGGCCACCTGTTCCAGGCTCCAGCATCCTTACACCAGAGAAGTTTCTCCTCCTGTTCAAATGGAACACCTTGTCCACCCAGCAGGGACATCCCCAATAAAAACAGATTGCTCGGAGCACCATCAAGCCTGACCTTGAATGCCTCCAGGGATGGGGCCTCCAGAACCTGCCTGGGCAACTATGGCAGTGTTCCACTGCCCTTACACTTCCTAATGTTCATCATTGCATGGCAGGGTGGTGTTGCATAATTGTTTCCAGAGGCATAGAAGCTGGAGGTCCAACGAGCAGCTAAGCTGGTGAGGTGCCTTGAATACAACCTTCTGAGGAGCAGCTGAGGGAACTGGGGTTGTTTACCTTTCAAAAGAGGCAGCTGAGGGGAGACTTCATTGCCATCTACAACTACTTCAAAGGAGGTGGGAGTAAGGTGGGTGTCAGTGTCTTCTTACAAGAGACAGACAAGAGGAAAAGGCCTCAAGTTATGCCAAGGGAGGTTCAGGTCAGGTGTGAAGAAAAAATTCTTCCCAGAGAAGGTTCTCAGGCACTGTCACAGGCTGCCCAGGGAGGTGGTAGAGTCACCACACCAGAGTTGTTTAAAAGCTGTCTGGATGTAGTACTAAGGGACATGGCTTAGTGGCAGCGGCTTAGCCATGCTGGGATTGTGAGCTTTAGGTGAGTGGTTGGAGGTGATGCTTCAAAGGTCTCTTCCAACCTCAAGAGTTCTGTGATTTTATGAGTCCATCACCATCTCATACCTCTTTCCTCCCCCTCCTAATTCCTCATTTCTATCATACTGGGGGGAGAAACTGATTCCAAATGCGTTTGCTTGACCCCCCCTACTCCATAGATGTTACCACCTCACCTTAAGTGATGTTTCTACAGTCTCGCCTGTATTTACAGTAATTATGTGCATAATGTAGCATATTATTGTGTGGACTTCCTGTTTAATCAGTACACAGCTTCTTACAAGTGCAGCTGAAAAGGGCAAACAAAATTAAAGCTTTATATACCAAAACAAGTTTGATTTGCTAAGCTCCCAGCATTCCAAAGTACACAGATTTGTTCCACCAAGTTCTGCGATGGCTTGCAGATGGGCAATGATTAATCAGAGAGCTAACTGTGAAGTAGTTTGCAATTAAACTGGAAAGCTCTGAAGCATGCTAATTGAATCAGAAAATTAGAGACACTGAGCAGTAATTGGCTATTTCTCATGCAGCAGGTGCCAGGCCACTGATCTGTGGAACAAGGTATTTAAGGCGCATTAGCACTAGTGAAAATACTTCTTGATATGGAACAGTCAGATTTTCTGCTCGCTTTCACCATGGGTGTCAAAACACACAGCTGTAATGTCTAAGGCCCACAGATCATGTGGCAGGAATCTGAGTGGGGTCATCATGAACCTACATATGTGAGATCAGGTTAAGGCTGGAGTAACTTTCCAGTCCTTGAGCAAATCCCGCCTGGGGTGCTTATAAATAAATAATCTGGACAGATTGGAGAATGGAGCAGAGGAGAACGTGCTGAAGTTTGACATGGGCAAATGTAGGGTCCTGCACATGGGGAGGAACAACTCCCTGCACCAGCACAGGTGAGGGGACACCTGCTGTAAAGCACTTACGTAGACCTGGGAGTGCTGCTGGACAACGAGTTCAACATGAGATGGCATTGTGCCCTTGTGGCCAGGGAGGCCAGTGGTCTCGTGGGCTGCAAGAAGGGTCTCCTCCCACTCTGCCCTGGTCAGGGCACATCTGGAGTGCTGTGTCCAGTTCTGGACACACCGGGTTCAAAAGAGACAGGAAACTACTGGAGGGAGTCCAGCAGAGACTCTAAAAATGCTGAGGCACCTGGAGCATTTCTGTGAGGAGAAAAGGCTGAGGGCCCTGGGGCTGTTTGGCCTGAAGAAGAGCAGCCCCAGAGAGGATATTCTCAGTGTACATCAGTATCTAAAGAGGATTGGGTCAGTGGTGCCTAGTGAAAGGACAAGAGGCGAAGAGTACAAACCAGAACACAGGAGACTGCATTTGAAGATGGGAAGAAAATGCTTTGGTGTGAGGGTGCTGGAGCCCTGGAGCAGGCTGCCCAGAGAAGTTGTGGAGTCTCCTGCTCTGGAGACACTCTAAAGCAGCCTGGCCATTGTGATTCTGGGCAAGCCGCTTTAGCATGAGGGTTGAACTGGATAATCTCCAGAGGTCCCTTTTGACCCCACCATGCTGGGATGCTGTAAACATATGTGCTGGTTTAAGGCTAATTGGAATATTTTAATAGAGAAAATTATATTATAGGCTGTGAAAGGGAAGCAATGGTGATGTCTACTTCACTCATAGGCTTGCTGACACGGATAAAACTAAGAACATAAATATTAGATAAGACAGTCGGGCTTGTGGCACTCTCTGGGGCACAGTGTCTGGGGCTGTCCTGCAACTTCTGGCTTCTCCTCTCCGACAAATTAATTTCACTAATCACTTTTCTTCTAACTCCTCCTCTGGCCAATCCTCAAAACCTTGGGGTAAGGTATAGGGGTGGGGAGAAGGTAGAAGGGTGGTTGGGAGCCCCTCCTGGGGTCTCTGATTTCTGGGAGGGGTGTTGTGTTTCTTCATTGCCTTTACTTTGTGTATTTCTGTAAATATTCCTGTATATAGTGTATATATCTGCTTGTATATTGTGCTGAGCTGTAAATATAGCTTCATCTAAACTTCCAGCCGGCTGAGTTCTAGTCTGGGTCATTTTACAAAGTGTGGGGGGGTGGGTAACTCCCAAACCCACATCAACATAGCATGATATTTTTGACTGTTGGGGGCTGCATGTTTGATCATGTGCTAATAACCACTTGAGATGAGTTCTCTTTTACAGAGGAGTGCAATAAGGTGATGTTTGCTCCTCTGCTGCCATACCCTTTGAGGTGTACCTGTGGAAAAGTGATGTACGGAGAGCAGGAAATGCCTGCATGACTTTTCACTACTTTGTTCCGCTCCTCCATGTTTGCCCCAGAAAAAGAGGCTTTCTTCTGTGGTGCTGGTTATGAACATGAAGATCAGTGGAGTGTGGTTTAGTGAGTTTCTGCAAAGGGCATTAATGAATCATAGCATGGTCTGTGTTGGAAGGAACCTTCAAGAGCATGTAGTTCTAACCCCCTACCATGGGCGGGAACACCTCCCACTAGCCCAGGCTGCCTAAAGCTTCATCCAGCCTGGCCTTGAACACCTGCAGGGAGGGATTGTGCACAACCTCCCTGGGTAACCTATTCCAGTGTCTCCCCACCCTCACTCTCAAGAATTTCTTCCTAATCTCCAGTCTCAATCTCCCCTCTTCCAGTTCAAAGCCATTGCCTCTGGTCCTGTCACTACAAGCCCCTGTCAAAAGTCCCTGCCCAGCTCTCCTATATCCCCGTTCAGGTTCTGGAAGGCTGCTCTAAGGTCTCCCCAGAGCCCATATGGGCAACCATCACTTTCTTTTTGCTTCTTTTTTTCCTGCAGATTTTAAAGAATTGTAAGTTTCTAGTTGAATATTAGTTGAGGGCAGCAACAGTATAAATCTAATACTGCTGTGAGCTTAGTAGATGCATAAAGCCAATTCATATCACGTCTCAGCATGAGTTTATATCTTCTAATTAGTCCCACCATTTTATAGAGAGCACATGCAATGAAAGTTTGTTTGCTGCTGCCAACAGGGACCCGAGCACATTGAGTAGTTTTGCTCTAGTAGACTGACGGTGCTGTATGAGCAGAAATTACTTGTATCCTGAGCAGTAGGTAACCAGGAAAGAGTGGGATTTAATAAGTGAAATGGTGAGGAGCTAGTTTGGGTTTGGGGTTTTTTTTATATTTTGAAAATTAGGCTGGGTGGGGCAAGTGGGTTTGTTTTGTTTTTTTTTTTCTGTCGTGACTAATTAAAGCTTGGTATGCTTATTGTTGAATTTTAAATAAATAAATAAAACAAATAAAGAGTATTAAAAGACAAATGCACTGCATCGTATTACTCCGAGTGTGGAGAAGCAGAATATTACAATATTCAGATGCTAATCATATCACTTAGCAGATGACTGCAGAAAGTAGTGTATTTGAACTGAGACATAAATTATAAATTGTAAACAGTGCATGGGGGATATGTTATAACTGTGTCTCATTTAAATTAAGACAGGGAGTTTTCTCTGAAGCAGATTATGTGCCTTCATTAAGTTTTAAAGTCCCCCCTCTATAATGTTTTATTAAGATCACTTGGCACAGCCTTTCCCAAACTGGGTATTGGCAATATGTACTAGCTGGGAACAGCCACAGCGGTGGAGGTGCTTCAGGTGTGTTTGCTGTGCTCCAAGGATTTAAATGCTGTTTCCCAGTAAAGCACCACACAGCTTTTTTACCTCACATCTCACCCCAAAAGTCCCAATGCCTGTGCTCCAGGGATGTAAATGTTGCTCTCACCCTTCCCAGTCAAGCACCACACAGGTTTTTCACCTCACATCCCATCCATAAAGTTGCAGTGCATGTGCTCCAGGTATTCAAATGCTGCTTGTGCCCTTCCCAACCATGATACAGAATCACAGAATGGTTTGGTTTGGAAGAGGTCTTAAAGATCATCACTAGATGATGCCATGGGCAAGGACACCTTCCACTAGACCACGTTCCTCAAATCCTAGCCAACCCTGGGCTTGAACAGCTCCAGAGAGGGGACATTCGCATGCTCCTGTGGCATGTGGATCCCAATGCCTTTGCTTTCTCTATTTGAAAGCAGCTCCAGAACATTTACATGATCAATGTTTGTAGCTGCAGGGATAAAATTTGCTCTTCCATGGACAAGTGAGAACATATTGATCATTTTATTCTATTTGCTATTTCTAAATTCAATATACCTCTGGAGTCGATAAGCAAGATCGAGAGCATATTCTTTGTGTTTCTGTGTGTGTGTGTGTGTGTGTGTGTGTGTGTGTGTGTGTGCCTGCTTGTAGTTTGTTCTCAAGATCCAAGATACATTTTTGATTAATCACGAATGCTCTGAGGTCATGGAGAGCAAATGTGTTTGTGGAGTGTCAGCTGATGCTGTCAGATAAATGTCTTAAGCTTAGCCAGAGTTCGTGCCCCAGCTTTAGGCTGTGCCAAATGTCTCCCGTTGTTGAGGCAGATAACAGCTACACTGGAGGCAACTGAGCTGTTTGTTCACTGAAAGGGCTGACCTTGCCATATGGGGCTGCAGTCAGGTGAAAAAAAAACACCACCTATGTTTTAATTGAAACTTTATAAGTCTTAACTTTCTGCATCTTTCCCCATCCTCAATGCAAATGATGTCTGCATTCCCCTGCTGGCACCAGCGTTTTGTCTTGCTTGGCTTCACTGGTGGCCACATGGCCACTGTGCTGTCCCCTACAAGCCTGCTTTGATAACCTCCCTGTCTTCTGAGAAATTTCTGACAAGGTATTTTTACATGGGGCCCAAAGAAGGGAGAAGCTCTGACAGCAAAAATAAACATTTTTAGGAACAGTTCACATTTTGGTTCCTGGAGTCTCACATAATCTCAAGCTGGTGTCCTGGAGGTAGGGGCTGTGTGTGAAAGAGATGCTCAGGGATGCCTACTATCATCTGTGACAGGCTTTTAGCATCACTGTGTTTTTAGGGAGACCTTCTCACTCTTCTACATCTCCCTGAAAAGAGGTTGTTTTGAGTTGGGAGTCAGTCTCTTCTCCTAAGGACAAGCAGTGATCTCTTATCAGAGGTAATTAGTGATAGAACAAGAGGGAAGGGTCTCAAGCTGGGTAAGTTTAAACTGAACATCAGAAAAAAAAAATTGCCAGGAAGCGTGGTCAGGCACTGGAATGGGCTGCCCAGGAAGGTGGTGGCGTCACCGACCCTGGATGTGTTTAAAGGTCGTTTGGATATGGTGCTTGGGGA
Organism: Ramphastos sulfuratus; assembly: GCA_013399055.1. Taxonomy (NCBI): domain Eukaryota; kingdom Metazoa; phylum Chordata; class Aves; order Piciformes; family Ramphastidae; genus Ramphastos; species Ramphastos sulfuratus. The sequence goes on along the minus strand of WBNM01017446.1, from coordinate 3,052 downwards.
TATGGTTTAGGGTACACCTTGTAGAGTAGGGTTAATGGTTGGACTTGGTGATCCTGAGGGCCTTTTCCAACCTGAATGTTTTTGTGATTCTGTGTTTCTGCGATTCTGTGAGAGGAAACAGCTTCAAGTAAGATGAAGAAAATGTTTCCTCATGAGAACAGTTGGAGATGGTAACCATGTCCCAAGAGAAGCAGTGGATTCCCCACATGGGACAGTTTTATGAGTCACCTTGACAGGGTGCTGTCAACTACACTATCAGCTAGGAAGGCTGGATCCTGTGGTCCCTTCCAACTTGGCATTGTGTGACTCTGTGATTTTGTGCAGTGGTGCCAAGGAAGGTTTAGCTTGGACATAAGGAACAATTTATTGACTGAAAGGGTGTCTAAGCCTTGGAACAGGCTGCCCGGGGAAGTGGTGGATTCCCTATCCCTGGAGGGGTTTCAAAACCATGTAGATGTGGTTTAGTGGTGACCTGGCAGTGCAGGGTTAACAGTTGGACTTGATCATCTTAAAGGTCTTTTACAACCAAAATGATTCTCCGATGTTTTAGCTCCTCTGTAGAGCAGTTTGTCCTCTGTTAATGAGCCATCAGACTCAAATAAGGAGCAGCAACTCAACTGCTGAGCCAATGCCTGGAGAGCACATTGCACCAAGGCTGGTTTGTAGAGCTGAAGGCAAAATGATGGATCATATGGTGGTGCATAAATAAGTGAACACTCCCAGGGCTACTTGTGGGCATTTGTTATAAACCACCTCAAGTTGGTGCTTTCTCTCCATGCTCATCTCCCCAAAATATGTGTTTGTTCTTTGCTCCAAAGATGATGCTCCACTTTTTCTTTCCTCTCAAGAAGTCATACTGTCACGGGTAAATCATCAGGGCTAATTAGAAGCAATAATGCAGAAAAAAAAATACATATATAAAAAAAAAAAAAGAGAGAGAGATAACACATCTGTCATGAACTCCCACCAGATCTCTTGGAAATGAGACATTTTTAATATTTTATGCTGAACACAAAATATCTTGAGGAAATGGTTCTATATTCTGTGTACCAAAACAAAACCTTCAGTGTCAAACAAGTAATGCTGTCTAAGCAGCCTTTAAATGCTGCTATTTCAGATCTCTCCAATACTAAAATAAAAATTTAGTTTTATTAAAATGTACTTTGCATTAAAAAAAAACCCAACACACACACACACACACACACAAAAAGGCACACACACAAAAGGAAAAAAAGACAACCAAATAATAAGTTCCTGGAAATAATGAAGAAATTGCAATGTATGTCTGAAATTGTATATGAAGCTTGGAGTGCACCCTGACATAGGATCAGACACTATCTTTTTTTTTTGTTTTTACAGTGAGTCTTACAAACAGAGTTTTTGTTTGTGTGGGTTTTTATGAGGTATTTTTAGTTGGCATCTAAATCAAATTAAATTCAAATATTTATTCGCTGTAAACTAATTTTAACTAAACTTCTAGCTGCTTTTGTCCTAAAAATAACTTCGTCTTCCTCAAAACACTGTTTAACATGGAGATTTAAATCATGTTCCGTCCTCCCACTGTATGTTATCAGCAGTTAAATCATAGGATCACAGAATGACTACGGATGGAAAGAATATCAGAGATCGTCTACTCCAGCCTCCACACCATGTGCAGGGACACCTCTCAACTAGACTCAGCTGCTCAAGGCCTCATCCAACCTGGCTTTGAACAATCCCAGGGAGGAGGCATCTACAACCTCCCTGGGCAGCCTGTTCCAAAGTCTCACTATTCTCGTGCTGAAGACCTTCTTCCTCAGATCCAGTCTGCCCCTGCTCTGCCTCAGCTTCAAACCATTCCCACTTGTTCTGTCTCTAGACACCCTCAGAAAAAGTCCCTTTGCAGCTTTCCTGTAGCATCCCTTCAGCTACTGTAAGGCAGCTCTAAGATCCCCCTGGAGTCTCCTCTTCTGAACACCCCCAGCTCCCTCAGCCTGTCCTCACAGCAGAGCTGCTCCATCCCTTCCATCATCTTTGTGGCCTCCTCTGGCCTCACTCCAACAGCTCTGTGTCCTTCTTGTACTGGGGACACCAGAACTGGAGGCAGTATTGGAGGTGAGGTGTCAACAGAGCAGAGTCAAGGAACATAATCCCCTCTCCTGCTGCCCACACTCCTCTGGGTGCAGCCCAGCACATAGCTGCCTTCTGGGCTGCATGAGGGCACTGCTGGCTCCTGGGAAGCTTCTCATCAGGCAACCCTCCCAGGTCACTTTCTTCAGAGATGCTCTCAAACCACTCTGCATCCAGCCTGGATTTGTGCCTGGGCTTTGCCCAACACAGGTATTTTTATTTTGCTTAATTTGCTGTGTGTACAGCAGTGGGGGAGATACGATGCGTGCAAGAGAGACACATTTAATTTACTCACTTCTAATGAGTAAAAGTTGAGAAAATCCTTATTTCATATTTATTCTCAGCAGCAGGTCACAGATTAACAGAAATACTTACCTGAGTGACAAGCAAAATGCATTTAATCAAATTCCTTGAATCCAAATAAAGCTAAAAATCACTCATTTAAATACCTAGCCTGAGACATCTTCTTTAAATAGATCTGTAATCCCTGTTAAGAAGACACACACATCCAGCTTGGCACATCTCCAAGTGTTTCTACATGATGACCCTGTGATTCCTGTTCTGTAAAAAACACATGGCATTTGCATACACCTTTTCTGCTGCTTTTTGCCCTAGGAGAGCCACCAGCTGCTCTTGGTCCCATTGTTTTCAGCTCCATTATGTCTTATAATTTACCATGTGGGACTGCTGTGTGGAGAAAGGGCTCAGCAGCCTGGTTCTGAATATGGAGAGAGGGTCTCATCCATACTCCTGAGCAGGTCATGATATCTTGTCCCTGTTACTGAGGGTCTTGTCCATGTTACTGAGCAGGTTGTGATAGTTTGTGCATGTGAGACACTGGAATAGGTTGCCCAAAGATGTGATGGAAGCCCTATCCCTGGAAGTTTTTAAGGCCAGGCTGAGTGTTACTCTGGGCAACCTAAATTCATAGAATTGTCAGGGC
>WBNM01017442.1:251811-264844 GCA_013399055.1 Ramphastos sulfuratus | reverse complement strand
TTCTACAATTCTATGATTCTGTAATGAGCAGACCGAGGACTCTCCCATCTCACAGAACCAACCCACCAAACTCAGTCTCCACCACTTCTCCCATGGCAGAGCAGAGCTCCTGGCACCCCACAGCTTCAGCTCTGCAGCACCCCTGTCCCTGCACCAGGAGATCACTCTGAAATCTCCTTTGGGCTCTCAAGATCCTCTTACATTTGGATTATTGGAGCATAGGGCACTCCTACTTCTGAACTTGAAAATGATCAGGGGCTTGGAGCACCTCTCCTGCAAAAACAGGCTGAGAGACATGGGGTTGTTCAGTCTGGAGAAGAGAAGGCTCTGGGGAGACCTTACAGCAGTATTTTAATACCTGAAGGGGATATACAAGAAAGCTGGGGAAGGGCTGTTTAGATGGGCTTGCAGTGACAGGACAAGGAGCAATGGTTTAAAATTGGAGCAGGGCAGATTTAGATTGGACATTAGGGAGAAGTTCTTCAGTCTGAGGGTGGTGGAAGACTGGAACAGGTTGCCCAGGGAGGTGGTGGAGGCCTCAGCCCTGCAGACATTCAAGGTCAGACTGCTGGGTCCCTGAGCAGCCTTATCTACTTGGAGGTATCCCTGATGACTGCAGAGGGATTGGACAAGGAGATCTTCAAGGGTTCATTCCAACCTGATGCATTCTATGACCACAGGAGACCTCTCACCCTGGCAGAGGAGGACCTCTAAGAAGTCAGAGACTTGGGCTTGGTTTGTTGTACTCAGGATCTTTGTTTTGAATTTGCATTGAGGTAAAGCCTGTGGATTGTTGTGGTTTGGCTGTGTAATGTTGCAGACCTCAGGCCAGGAGCAAGCACCCAGGAGTAGTCCAGCTGCCTGCAGGCTCCAACAGCCATCTTCTGCTGCCTATTCACACCACCATGGCTGGCAGGCAGAGGAGGCTCATAGATTCCAACCATCCTTTCACCCATGGCAGCTGGCACAGAATCTCAGCAAGGCAGCTAAGATGTGTTCACCCTGCTAGCCCAATCATCTTGCATCTGATTTGGCCTGGCACTGCAGCACTAGGTACCAGCTGCTGGTGGGCTCCAACAGTTCATGGCATCACTCCCTGCTGGCACAGGTTTTCTCTCATCCAAAGTTCTCTGCAGTGCCACCAGGCAGACAGACAGATGCCACGTGGGACACAACCCTCCCCAGCCCCTGCTCAAGCCAAACCCATGTCAGAGAAGCTTTAGGCATGAGTTAAATCTGTTTCTTCACACCATGGGTGATTGGATAGGTCAGAGCCCTGTCCAGAGCCTCACTGGCCCATTTGGCAGCTAGAGCTGAAGCAAAGCAGCCTCCATGGCACACATCATCCTGGGACGGGAGGTAGTGAGTATCATATTGGCCATAATTGGCTCCTGAGCTCAAATAATCAATATCACTTCCAGGGAGGACAACAAATGTTGGCCCAGACCCAAGGGAAGATTGAATTGCTGCTGCCAGAGCACTGCTGTGTGCTGTAAGCTGGTGCTCCATGTGGCACTCCTGCAGCACCTTTGGAGTGATGCTGGCCAGATGATCAAAGATCACATTCTGTGCTTCTGTGCTCCACAACCTCCCTGGGCAACCTGTGCCAGTGTCTCACCACCCTCACTGGAAAGAACTTCCTAACATCCAGTTTAAATCTCCTCTCTGCCAGTTTAAACTCATTACTCCTTGTCCTGTCATTGCAAGACCTTGTCAATAGTCCCTTCTCAGCCCTTCTGTAGGCTCCCTTCATACTGGAAAACTACTCCAAGGGCTCCTCAAAGTCTTCACCTCTCCAGGCTGAAGAGCCCCAACTCCTGTAGCCTGTGGCTTTTTCGAGCAGCCTTCTGCCTTTAGATCCCTTACACTGCACTAACTTCACCTTTTATAGCCTCCCTCTGGGGAAAAAAAAAAAAAAAAAAGACAGCCAGACTCTTGCTTGTATTAAAAAGATAGAGGAAAAGGCTCCTGCAATAGCAGGACTCCAATGGTCAGGCATTAAAAAATAAAAGTGCTACCAACTGCAAAATTCATGATGGATTTGGGGAGAGCTGTCGCCAGTGCCTCTGTGTGGCAGCACAGTTTATGTAGATATATTTTTAATAGGATTTTTTTATGTTTACTCTCACTGCCCAGTGGAAGTTTTCCATTGCTCTGCAGTTTTAAAATCCCACCTCAGAATGAAGTGAGGGATTACCTCAGGTCGTAAAGCCTGCGCCCAAGCCTCGGCGTCTCTCTGACTCCTTCACCACGCAGGGGCTGGAGGTGGCTGGGGGGCTGCAAAGATGAGCCTGTGATGGCTCAAGCACCAGGGGGCCTGTGAGGAACTGCGATGCTCAAGGCACGTTTCCAGCACCCACTGGTGTGGTTCCCCTGGCAGCTAACACAGTGCCTGTGTTTGAACTCCGTGTCCCTGCACAGAAGACATTTCAGGAACTGTCTCATCCTCGAGGGCATTGTGGAAACTCACTGCATGAGCTGAAAACCTTGAGGGGAGAGTGGGAGGAAGATAACCACCCCAGCCTCGTTTCTTTTGAGACATTAGGCTAAAAAAACATGTCTTTGACGTTAGGAAAGGCAGAACTCTCCTTCTCTCAGTGCCAGAAAGCTGTGTGGAATAGGATGAAGAAGGGCAGAGAAGTCATTTAGCAGCTTCTACAGTGTGTCAAAATCCACAAAGACCTCTGAAGCTGGTCCAGTGCCTTGCTTTGTGTGTCCCAGTCCTCACTATTCCACAACCACGAGGGTTACTGCTGCAGGATGCTTTGTTCCTCACTTTGCTCTGCCACAAGGACAAGTCAAAGAGGCCCAGGGCTGTGTTTCCCCCAAGGGGACCCCATCGGGGCAGCGAGAATGTCTTAAGAGATGCTGCACTGCAAATCCCAACCTTTCAGAGGATGCAAATACCCTTTCTTTTTGCTTCAAAACACGGTACACTGCCAGCTTCACACTTCATAACTGAAAGCAAAGACTTTTGCTGCTGCACAGATCCTGCCTAAGCCGCAGAGGCAGCCTGTGGCCTGGTGAGAGAGGGCTGCCAGGCAGAAAGTCCTTGGTGTCGGCTTGATCTGAGAGCCACCAAGCACTCCCCCACCAAGGGACTTATCTAAGCACAATAGCCAGGCCAGATGAAAGCACATTGCTTGCATTGGCAGTGGGAAACATGATGATTAGGTCCAGAAAGTTAATGCTTTTGTGTGCGAGAGGAGGAAGCAAATCCCACAGCTCTGATTCAGCTGAAACCATCTCTCATGCCAACGAGCTGGAGCTTGTCCTGGGAAGAGGTTGGCATGCACACAACCAAACAGCTTTTGCAATTCTTTCCATTTATGCTAACAGTTTGGTCAGCTGCCACTTTCTTCAGAGGGTAATAGTGGACACCATCATAGGTTGGTTTGGGTTGGGAGGACCTTTCAAGGTCATCTGGTCCAAGCCAGTGCAGTCAGCAGGGACATCTTCAACTAGAGCAGGTTGCTCACAGCCTCATTCAACCTGGCCTGGAATAGTTCCAGGGATCTACCACCTCTCTGGACAACCTGGGCCAGTGATGGGTGTTGGAGGCAGGCACAGAAGACAGCCCTGAGAGCATAAGTCACAACGTGAGGAGCACAATGCCTCCAGCACCACATCCACCCTGCAACGTGTGCTCGGGTGCAGTGTTAGAGGCATTAGCTAGCACTGAGACATCTCATCAGGACTTTTTTTAAGCACCTGTAGCTCCAAATGTTTGTTGGGTACCAAGCACTAGCAGCAAATGGGACAGCAGGCTCCTTCAGGATCACAGTGAGCCATCAAACTTTTGTCTCTTCTTTGAGCATCCCAGATTGTCTCCTGATGGGATGCTCAGGCACCTCTGCAGGACTGGATCCACAGCCAGGGAACCTCCTCATCTCCAGCCATGTGCTTCTGTGGTTTTGACATTTTCTCCTAACAGAACATGCAAAACTGAAAGGATTTTTGGTGTTTTTTTGTTTTTTTTCTTCATTCCAAACTCCCTCAACAGGGAAGCTGTGAAACCTGTTACCTCATTTTCCTATTTAGGTATTATCCCACTCACAAAACTGTCAAAAGAACATTGTTCAGTTGATAAACTCAAACACTCTGCAGTGAGGAAATGGCAGCCTGACATTTTATTTATTTACCCTCAATGTTTCTGTGCCTCAGTTTCCCATCTCTAAACTAGGTGCAAACACCCCCCTCCCACTCCCCCAAAATCTCTTCTAAATTTTGCTCTCAGGAAACAGCTGACCTGTTTAGCTGAGGTTTAAATAGATCTCACAACTGAAGCATTTCACAGTTAATGCAAAAAATCAGCACTGGGCAGACAAGCAGCATGGAAAATCTCTGCCCAAAGAGGCAGCGTGGCAAAGATTTAAGTGTCTGAGAGCAGGATGAGAATGGAAGGAACTGGCAAGTTTGGCTCCTTGAGCATCTTCCCTTCATCACTGAGGGAGGAAGCTGTTGATACTAGTTGAGATAGTAAGGCAGGTTTAAAAGGCAAAGGTCTCTCACTTTCCACTATATCACCATAAAAGACAGAGGGAAGGGGAAGGGGAAGGGGAAGGGGAAGGGGAAGGGAAGAAGCAAACAAGACATCACTCTAATGCAAAACCAGCAGGCAGAGCCTGTCAAGGTCTCAGTCTTCAGTTGTGAGCAGCCAGCACTCATACAGCACCCAGTATGGATCAGCTCTTCCTACACATCCACACCTCCTAGGAGTGCTCCCTCAGGAACAGGGAGCAATGCAGCCAACTTCCCTCACTCCTCACATGAGATTTATCTCACACTGGTCCTTGTCTGCTGTGGCAGATTTTCTTCCAGTTATGGATTAGCTACATCTGAAGGCTATTTATGGGTTTGCATTACAATGGCTGAAGACACCCAGTGCTATTTTCTCCTGTTTTCCTGACAGTTCAATTCAAACTCGAGCCAGTGCAACAACCACTTTGAATGTCAAACTGCTTGTGGGGACTGGGACAAATGGCACACACAAGGTGACCCCAGGGCCCATGTCCATCTGGTGGAAACTACTCTGACTGCTCACAACGAGCTCTCCAAGCCCTTTACTGGAGGAAATTATAGAATCATAGAATGGGAAGGTTGGAAGGGACCTCAAGGATCATCTAGTTCCAACCCCCTGCCATAGGCAGGGACACCTCCCACTAGCACAGGTCACTCAAGGCCTTCTCCAACCTGGCCTTGAACATCTCCAAAAAGGGACCAGCCACAACCTCCCTGGGCAACCTGTGCCAGTGTCTCACCACCCTCACTGCAAACAACTTCCTCCTAACATCCAGTTTCAATCTCCCCTCTGCCAGTTCAAACCCATTGCCCCTTGTCCTGTCATTGCAAGCCCTTGTCAATAGTCCCTCTCCAGCCTTCCTGTAGGCCCCTTCAGATCCTGGAAGGCTACTCTAAGGTCTCCTGGAAGCCTTCTCCAGGCTGCAGAGCCCCAACTCTTGTAGCCTGTTCTCATAGCAGAGCTGCTGCAGCCCTCTGAACACATTCATCCCACCTTTATTTTATAAAAACTGCCAGACTCAAAAAACAGCTTCCAAGAGCACCAAGGTCACCTGGGGCACTTCTTCAAGCCCTGTTCTCAAAGGCAGAGAAATAGCTCCCAACCAGAGACACCAGGTGATTTAATACTGAGTATTTCCAGCTGCCTTGGGAGCTATTGCAGAGGCTGTGCCTGCTCAGCCATCTCCACTGAAGCTTCACTGCCCCCCTTAAATGACTGTTCTGAACTCTCAAAACATCTGGGAACCTTATCCACACAGCACCTACTTTTTCTGCCCAGCCCCAGCCACTACCCCACTCAACACAGCTGAGTGCTGCAACCCAGCAGCTCTCAAAGGTCTTTTTATAAAGAGCTTGTGGGGAAGAGAGAGTTCAGCTCTGTGCAGCTCCTCCACTGTTACAGACCTGCCCACGTATCTGTGTGAAGCAGGAGAAGTCTTTCTGACACTGGAGATGTCACTCTGAGATGGAGAAGTTGATGTTTTTACCATTTATGGCAGCCACAAGAAGACATCTCAGGCACAATGTCCATATTCTGGGATGGTGGAAGGGCACAGAGTCTGCTGCTGCTGCTCTCTGCCCAGGCACAATGTCCATGTCATGGGATGGTGGAAGGGCACAGAGTCTGCTGCTGCTGCTCTCTGCCCAGGCACAATGTCCATATTCTGGGATGGTGGAAGGGCACAGAGTCTGCTGCTGCTGCTCTCTGCCCAGGCACAATGTCCATGTTCTGAGATGGTGAAAGGGCACAGAGTCTGCTGCTGCTGCTCTCTGCCCAGGCACAATGTCCATATTCTGGGATGGTGGAAGAGCACAGAGTCTGCTGCTGCTGCTCTCTGCCCAGGCACAATGTCCATATTCTGGGATGGTGGAAGAGCACAGAGTCTGCTGCTGCTGCTCTCTGCCCAGGCACAATGTCCATATTCTGGGATGGTGGAAGGGCACAGAGTCTGCTGCTGCTGCTCTCTGCCCAAGCACAATGTCCATGTTACAAGATGATGGAGGGGGACACAGTCTGCTACTGCCTCTCTCTGTCAATCCAGAAACAGGTGCATCCCTTTCTCAGCATACACCAAAGGGATCCTCACCTCTGCTGACATGGGCACAGCCTATGTGGATTTTGAGGAATGAGATGAGGTAGATGCTGAGGGGTGGCACCTTTCTGGAAAGTTTACCAGCTAATCTGTTAAAATCATCAGAATCTGCTGTGTATTTACACTAGTTCCTGAGCCTGGGAAGGAGTCTGTGCTAATTAAACAACTTCTTTCTCTCCAGCACGTCCTCAGCTGCATTTGTGCAGAGCAGAGATGACGCCATGTGGCTGACTGATCTATTTACAACTCTGGAGTCCCCTGCTCATCCCCATCCCTGTTTCCCAATTAAGGGTGCAGACAGAAATTTGGGCTAGTTCCAGCAATCCTGGCACACCATTGGGACTGAGGAGACAAACCAGTGACTTTTACCCAGCATAAGCTGTTCAGCATCTCTGCTGCCTGAAAGCAAGCAAGCAGAGAAAACTGAAAAAAACATTGCAAGTGAAGAGCTGAAATAAAGTGAATATTGGTCCTAAAGCCTGCTGTGAATCCAAAAAGATAGCAGAAGCCAGGTTAAAGCTGCCTGCTGCATATTGTGACTTCAAGAAGCAGAAGCAAGGAGTGTGCTGTGCTCAGAAGTGCACCCATTCCTCTGCAGCCTCTGGGTCTCTGGACTGGATGAGGCACTTAGTGCCATGGTCTAGCTGATTGGATAGGGCTGGGTGATAGGTTGGACTGGATGAACTTGGAAGTCTCTTCCAACCTGGGTGATTCTGTGATTCTATGTTCCTGGGAGCAGCAGGGTGGACAGCCCACAATGCACATATGCCCAAGCACACATCTGGTCCAACCCAGCATTGCTGCTTGAGTCAGGCTTGGCCAGAACTGGAGTGCTCCAAAGCCCAGCAATGCTCACTGGGCCCCAGGCAGCTGCAAACCCCTCCATAACCAAGGTCTGGAATGATGTCTCCTGTACTTGTTAAGAGAGAAAAAAATGGATGCTCTAATTCAAAGATAACCATGGCACAGCAGAGAGAGAAAAGCAAGCTTCCAGGAGGTGAGCTTTTGCTCTTAGGGCACAGCAGAGAGAGAAAAGCAAGTTTCCACGAGGTGAGCTTTTGCTCTCAGGTCTGTGGGTGGCTCCTCAGCTGGTGCTGGACACTGCAATGAGTCATTTTTGTGTTCAGTTCTGGGCCCCTCAATTTAAGAAAGATGTTGAGGTGCTTGAACATGTCCAGAGAAGGGCACCAAGGCTGGGGAGGGGCCTGGAGCACAGCCCTGTGAGGAGAGGCTGAGGGAGCTGGGGGTGTGCAGCCTGCAGAAGAGGAGGCTCAGGGCAGACCTCATTGCTGTCTGCAGCTACCTGAAAGGAGGTTGTGGCCAGGTGGGGTTGGGCTCTGCTGCCAGGCACCCAGGGACAGAACAAGAGGACACAATCTCAAACTGCACCAGGGCAGGTTCAGGCTGGATGTTAGGAAGAAATTCTTGACAGAGAGAGTGATTGGCATTGGAATGGGCTGCCTGGGGGTATGATGGAGTCCCCATCCCCGGACGTGTTTCAAAGAAGGTTGGATGAGGCACTTAGTGCCATGGGTTAGTTAATTAGAAGGTGTTAGGTGATAGGTTGGACTTGATGATCCTAGAGGTCTTATCCAACCTGGTTAATGCTGTGCTTCTGTGATTTTAACACTCTCTTCTCACAGGGATGGGTTTGTGTCTCTTCACCCCAGACCTCTGAAGCAAGGGTTACATTTCTGCCGTGTGCTTGGCACACAGAGCAGAGCTTGAACTAAAGGGCAGCTGACCTCTGAGGTGCTGAGGAAGCAGCACAGGGGATGAAGCTCTCCTGCTGCACTCTGCCTTGCTGGTTTTGATCTAAAAAACCCCTCTCTGCTGCCAGCTGTCTCTCCAAACTGAAGATGTGGGCCCCTTCCTCCCTGCAGCCCTCCAGGCCTGCGGATGAGCTCTTTGCACTCATAGCTGGAGCTGCCTGCAGCAGGGACCCCTCCAGCAGAACACAGCTGACTTGTACCACTGCACTCCTGGATTTGGTGACTGTCCAAGCTGCCACCAAGCAGCACACAAATATTTGCACAAGCTCAGGGAAGCTTTTTATGGATATTTAAAAGCTAAATACAGTATGTTGCAGGCAGGGGGATCTTTGTAATTGAAAATACATGCTGAGGAGCCCACACCATGCCAGCTCTCATCAGCAGCCTGGAAAAATGAGTGAAATACATTCCTTCTTATTCCCACTGCTGAGTTTTCTCTTTTAAATATGAAATTCAGGTATGCATCAATTGCATGCTGGAAAACACTTGAGCATTGGCTGCTCCCTGGAGCAGCTAGTTCTCAGGATATTTTTACACTCCATGCCCAGCTGGCTGCTGGCTTAGGGGCAAGTAGAGCTGCAGGCTGTCTCACTGGTGCCTTACCCCCACCAGACACAGGCTGCATGCAGGGATGCCCTTGTGGCCAAAGCCAGTGGCATTTTGGGGTGTATGAGAAGGGCTGTGGTTAGTAGGTCAAGAGAGGTTCTCCTCCCTCTCTATTCTGCCCTTGTGAGGCCACATCTGAAATATTGTGTCCAGTTCTGGGCCCCTCAGTTTAAGAAGGACTTCAGGGGACTGCTTGAAAGAATCCAGCACAGAGCCACAAAGATGCTCAAGGCAGTGGAACATGTCCCTGCCGAGTTCAGGCTGAGGGAGCTGAGGCTCTTTAGCTTGGACAAGAGCAGCCTGAGGGGTGATCTCATTCATGTCTATAAAGATGTGCAGGGCACTGTTGGGAGGACAGAGCCAGGCTCTGCTCAGTGATGTCCAGTGACAGGACAAGGGGCAGTGGGTGCAAGCTAGAGCAGAAGAGGTTCCATGTGAACACGAGGAAAGTTTTTTCACTGTGAGGGAGACAGAGCCCTGGAGCAGGCTGCCCAGAGAGGCTGTGGAGTCTCCTTCTCTGGAGACATTCAAAACCCATCTGGATGCACTCCTGTGTGACCTGCTCTGGCAGGGGCTTGGGCTAATGGTCTTTCCTTTCCAACCCCTACCATTCTGTGACTGTGATGCTGGGCAGTGGCAAGGGTCCCAGCATTGAAAGTGGATGCAGTGAGTCCATCACAGTGACCTGCAGCCAATAATAAGGCTTACCTGCCTTACTCTGTCTCTAGCTTGTGAGGTGACCTTGGGCACATCACATCCCCCCCTTACCTGTGTTTCCCCTTCCACATGCAATGTTTGGTTGCTAAAGTCCCTCTCTCTCTCAGTTCATATTTGAAATGTTGGCATTGTGGTTCCTGGATTTTACAGGAATAGCACCAAAAATGATGCCAGGAGATGTGAGTTGGCCACTTGAAGGAAGCAGCTCACAGGAAGCAGCTCCCCCTCACTTGTCTCCTGGTATTGTCATTTCATGCAGTTTTCCCAAAGCCACCTGTGGCACTCAAGAGCCACCCCCAAGGGTGCCTGTGGCACTAAGGTGAGGGGTCTCCATGCCTCCTCTTTCCCTCTGAAGTAGAAAAAGCAGCAACAGCTGCAGAAATTCAAGCAGTTGCTCTTGTCTCTGTCTGTTAGGCTCTAACCTACAACCAAAACAAGTGACCTCTTTGGTCTGCATCTGGAGAGCAGCTGAATCCTCTTGCATTAATGAACAGAGAGGATTCCCCAGGGGAAAATGCATGTGTGTGCAATCACAGAATTGCCAGGGTTGGAAGGGACCTCAAAGACCATCCAGTTCCAACCCCCTGCCATGGACAGGGATGCCTCAAACTAGATCAGGGTGTTCAGAGTCATCACCAGCCTGGCTTTACACACTTCCAGGGATGAGGCTTTCACCACCTCCCTGGGCAATCTATCCCAGTGTCTCACCACCCTCATGGGGAAGAACTTCTTCCTAATATCCAATTTGAATCTACCCACTTCTAGTTTTGCTCTATTCCCCCCAGTCCTATCACTACCTGACACCCTAAGAAGTTCCTCACCAGCTCTCTTGTAGGTCCCCTTCAGATACTGGAGCTGCTCGGAGCCTTCTCCTCTCCAGCCATGTGAAGCCCAAGATATTGCCTTTAAAACCAGGAAATATTCCCCCAAATTTCAGCTTGCCCATCTTTGAGCAAAGGATCAGCACCCCTGTGCTGACCTGACAGAGAGCTGACCTCAGCAACCAGAAGCCAGGAGTCTCTGCTAGTCCCACAGTAACCACAAACCCAAGCAGTGAGGTTCTGTGGCACATCCTGACCTGCTGCAGTGCAGCCTGCTCAACAGAGGCACCCAGCACAATTCTCTGAAGATCCACAGGAGCTCATGTGCCCATCCCTGTCTCACTACCTAATGTCTGATGTGTGTTGTGTGCTGAGCTTTGCAGGGATTTTGCTGCTGCCATCATTTTTCCCTGGCTTCATGGAAGCCCCCAGACTGGTATCCTTCACCTGAGCCTGGAATTAAGGTTAGGGCAAGAAGAGAAGCTGGGTGAAGCTGTTCCCCTTGTGGTACATGAGATCATTGTTCCTGGAAGTGCTGGTGGGGTTCCTTGTTCTGTCACAGCCAGTCTGGTGAGCATCCTGGGTCATGTCCAGAGCCACAGACATGGCTAAGGCAGTGAAAGGCCATTTGAAATGTTGAGGTGGGTGTCTGATGGACAGTGTTAGAGCAGGGCTCTGCAAGGCAAGTATCTTCACATGTAAAAGTCAACCTCTCCAATTTCTCAAGTGTTTTTCTAACTGTCCCCCTCCCCTTGTTCCATGTAGAGATGGGGAGGAGATGACAGCCTTCTTGGAGAGCTTCTGGATACACACCACTGACCACACTGAGTCAGACCAGAGGCAGTTTCAATAGTGTCCAGTGACAGATGGACACAGGTCCATTTTCTGGGTGTTTCCATCTCACTCTGAAGAGTACAGAATGGATCCAAAGCACCTCCCAATGACATCAGTCTAAAGGGACTTTTTGGGCAGTACAGATGTGCCTGCAGGCAAGCCAGGGTGAAACCCAGGAGTGCTGGCTGGCTCCCCAAGCCATCCTTGTGAGGAGGACACCTGTTTGCCACTTGTCACCTGAGCCCACCACCATAAAAAACAAAGACCCTTCCCAGCTGTCAGCCACACAGACCAGCTGAGCTCTGCTCCACTCCCATCTCCCACCAGTGCCAGGCACGCAGGTGACACAGCAGCTCTGTTTCTAGTTTGTAAGACTTCCTTCCTCCCTTCCTTCCCTCCTTCCTCCCTTCCTTCCTTCCTTCCTTCCTTCCCTTCCTTCCTTCCTTCCTTCCTTCCCTTCCTTCCTTCCTTCCTTCCTTCCCTTCCTTCCTTCCTTCCTTCCTTCCCTTCCTTCCTTCCTTCCTTCCTTCCCTTCCTTCCTTCCTTCCTTCCTTCCCTTCCTTCCTTCCTTCCTTCCTTCCCTTCCTTCCTTCCTTCCTTCCTTCCCTTCCTTCCTTCCTTCCTTCCTTCCCTTCCTTCCTTCCTTCCTTCCTTCCCTTCCTTCCTTCCTTCCTTCCTTCCCTTCCTTCCTTCCTTCCTTCCTTCCCTTCCTTCCTTCCTTCCTTCCTTCCCTTCCTTCCTTCCTTCCTTCCTTCCCTTCCTTCCTTCCTTCCTTCCTTCCCTTCCTTCCTTCCTTCCTTCCTTCCCTTCCTTCCTTCCTTCCTTCCTTCCCTTCCTTCCTTCCTTCCTTCCTTCCCTTCCTTCCTTCCTTCCTTCCTTCCCTTCCTTCCTTCCTTCCTTCCTTCCCTTCCTTCCTTCCTTCCTTCCTTTCCTTCCTTTCCTTCCATGCTTTCCCTCCTCTATCTGTGACCTGGTGGATAGAGGGGATTTTTGAACTGGGAAAATCTCTCCCTGGCTGGGAGGATGTTGACTTTTTCCAGAGATGCCATTAATCTTTGCCATTTCTGGGAAGTCAAGTACAAGGTGTGAGGGCTGCACACACTCACTCAGGCAGATCCTTCTGAAACAGCAGCAGCAGAAGAAATGAAGTCCTTCAAGCTATGGCTCAATGCACATGAGCCAGCATCCCTCCAAAGGCAGAGTGTGAGGCACTGGTGGGGAGTGAACCTTCCCTCCTGCCGAAGTGACAGATCTGCCAGAGGGACAGGAGTTACCAGCCCAGAAAGAGGCCAGGACTGCAAATGGTGCAAACATCTCCCCTGCCCCTACCTGGTTACGCACACACACACCTTGGAGCTCTCCTCCACTTGTGACCCAGCTCAGCTGCAGTATTTCACCAGAAGGGGTCTGGGCACCTTCTCTTGCCCTCTAAAGAAGGGCCACTTGTCTGGAGGGCGTTGGGTGCTGTGCTGCATTCCACTTGCCAGAAGCTGCTTGTGATTCAGGGGCAGACAACTGCCACTCATTTCTGCTCTACACACTGCACCTGCAGACAAAGATCGCTCCCAGAAAGGGGATGCGAAGCTCACGCTCTGCTCTAGTCACCAACGCTGCTGTCCTGGAGGGGTGCAGCTCCCTGGCACTGGGCTGCATGCCCCCTTTGCCCCCA
>WBNM01017442.1:221003-251803 GCA_013399055.1 Ramphastos sulfuratus | reverse complement strand
CCCCCCCCTTTGCCCCCCCCCCCCCCCCCAAGCTGCAGCACTGACCTTGCCCTCTACCCTGATTAGCAAACCCAGCACTGATTTTATTTACAAGGTAGCAGAGCAGGTCCTCCAGGTAAACCCAACCTGTGCACACAAGCTGGGGAGAGAAACGAATGCAGATGAGTTTATTTTTGCATCGCCTCCTACTACCAGAGCCCCGGGAGTTGCTAACATTACATCATCCCACACCCCTGCAAAGGCACAAAGCTTCTGCTGAGGCTGCGGGAAGCAATAGCCAGAGAAGAATTAACTCTTTCCTGGGCAGGATGCAGGCTGCATGCTCCAGTGGTTACCGAGCACTGCTTTGTTTGTGGTCGGCTGCTACAGAAAGGGATGGCACAGAAAGGCATGGCTGAGTCCTCCAAGATGAGTAACCTCTGCCTCCAAGTATTTAGCTAACAGGACACAGATTCTTCTAACAGGACAAAGAGTCTGAGCTGCCCCAAATGCAGGACTAGAGATCACAGGCTCACAGGATGTCAGGGGTTGGAAGGGACCTTTAAAGGTCACCTAGTCCCACGCTGATACCTCAAAGAACAGACTAACGGGGGACATGACTGAGCAGGACTTTTCAATTCTCACTCCCAGACTTCAATCCCACAAGGAATGGGTATTGTTAGTGTCAATTTTCCTGGAGCCCCACGTGGCCTGGTGGAGCAGCCTGTGGGCTGAGGAGCAGGCACAGGCATCTCATCCAGAGGAACACAAAAGCTTTTCTCTTGCAGGAAATTAAAAACAAGGAAACAAACACCAGCACTTGTGCAAGCCCCAGACTGGCTCAGACAGAAAATTACCTCGAGACTGTTTGTGTTCCAGATCAATGGATCAGCTGTGGTGCAGGGCAATTAGCACCTTGAAATTATTCAGCAAGCCAAAGGATGGGAATTTTCAGGGAGGGTGGTAAGGAAAGGGTAAGAGCAAGCAGGAATAACAATAGATCTTTCTGGATATGAAAGTCATCGCCTGGCTCTGGCTGAGCCCAGGCTGCAATATGAATGTGGCTGTTGGATGCTTTTGCAGCCATGCAAAAGGGGGGCAGGAGGGAGCTGGAGGGGCTGCTGACACTGCACCCTGGGAATGGGTACCTGGGATCAATGGGGAGAAGCACAGCCATTTTTTTCTGGCTAGAACTAAAGATATCTCTCCAGTTATACCACAAACCTGTACTGCACCCCACTGCTCCAAGGAAGGCAAAACTACTCTGTAAACAGATCCTAGCTGTGCTAGGTATGTGGATGGGCACGAGGTGCAAGCTGGTCACAAGACAAACACATCAAGCAGGTGGGTGTCAGCTCAGTTAAGGCTCTGCCCAGGTCTGCAGCAAGGCTCAGGACCAGCTCAGGCTCAGGACCAGCCTCTCCAGAGGAGCGAGCATCCTCACAGGGTCTGGGTGGCCCTCTCCAACCAGACTGCTCCACAGCACACACACCACCACCTATGTCATTCTGCATGCTAAGACACCAGTCTGATTATTCCTGCCACTGTCAGGAACAGGAGAATCTCATTATTCTCTCTATGCTGACATAATGCTCACATACATGTAACACACTTTAATGTTGCTGGAGGAAGGGAGGGAAGAAGGAATGACTGTGGCTGACCCCGGTGTAACTTCTTCATGGCCCTTCTTTAGAAGACAAAAAATATCTCCAGACTCACCAGGGAGAAATGTGACATTTGCTCAGACAGGCCCTGCTGTTCTCCAACCCACTGGGACCAACAGGGATCACTCCCTCTGCCCATGAGCCAGGGAAGCACACACGGCCTTTGCTGTGGGATGTGGGGGGGCTTGCTCCACCAAGCAGCCAACCCACAAAAGAGACAGATACCAAAGACATAACAAGGATTAAAGCAACTACAAGAGAAAGCCTTGCTCCTTTCTAACAGGTCTCCATGCTTCTATTATTAATTTAGGATGAAAAGAAAACCACCTTTGTTGAAGCAGTTTTCTGTTCTCATGAATGTGTTTGCATCTAATCTGAACACAGGGAGGCCAAAGCAAGCAGAGTGCAAAAGTCTTTCAGGCATTGATGCTCTTAACACTTTGAAATCATGCTAATCTGATAAGGCACTGAGGGAATTATGCAAGTAAACAAAGCTGGGCCCTGATAAGGAGACTTAGAGAGAGGGCACACCACATATTTAGTGCTGGGAGGGAGGAAGGTAGTAACGGGCAGTGCAGTTCCCCCCAGCTCTGTGCAGGAGGAGCTGGGAGGCACAGGGAGGAAAGTCCCTGCCACTGATCAGTGCAGCCCATGACAAGGAAAATTAAACAGCAGGATGTGAGCACTGCTGCTCACAGCTAGATCTTCCTGAGCATTAACATTTGATCACAGCACTTCCTTTGCTGGGATGCAGAGAGATGCAGAGGGACAGGCTAGAAACCATAAATAAAAATGGTCAGGATGTAAGGGTGAGCTGCAAATGAAGCAAGGGGAGACAGCAGGGATTTTTCCTGGTCGGTTGGTGTTTGGCAAAACCTGAGGCCCCTCTGCATTCCAGGTTGCTGGTTAACATTTTAGCTTCATGCCTTGTGAAAATGCTGCAGGAAAGCTACAAACTGCTGCCTGTCCTCAGGCCATGCTGTGGCTTCACTGGGAACCCACCTCCTGTCTCCCTGCAGTGTCCTCCAGAAAAACAAGCCCCACAGCTGGAGGAAAGCTGATCTAAGTCCTAACTCCTAAATCAACTTTCTAATTTAGGGGCAACTTTTCAAAAGCCTCTCCCCACCCTGGGACACACAGAGCCTGACTGCACAAATGCAGCTCTCAGCCTGGCACTGGGCTCAGCACCTCAGAAAGAGCAGGCTGCAAATCAACCCCCCCACTAAAAATTGATCCATCCCAGAGCAGCAGACACTTCCTGTGAAGTTTTGTTGCTACCTTCTTCGTCTTGTTTTCCTTTTTCATGCAGTGGGGATACAAACCCTGTCCTTTTGGGAATACTGCTGAGTGATGAATAGCTGCAAAGCATTTGGAAGGTAAAACAGTCTGGGTAATTATTACCCTGAGCAACAAAGAACAAGACAGTTCAAGAGTACACACTGATAGATTACAACATCATACTACAAGGGAGCACCCAAAATCACCCAGCTTCAGGGACCGGGGCCAAAAGCTATACATTGTGAGAGAGGTGATGGCATTGTCACCTCTCCTTCAGCATTTCAGTCTGTTATTTTCATGGCAATTGCCAGAGGGAGGGTAATAAAAATGGAACAGACCAAGAAAAGAGATTAAGGTGGTGAGGAGAAGGCAAAGACAGGCTCAAGGAGGGGCTCACACTCAGGGGATGAGGCAGCAACAGCCATTCTCCCAGTGCTGGTTCCCCTCTCCTTGGCATCCGCTGGCTGCAGCATGATGCAATGGGAGCAGCGCACACAAGGAAGCGTGGTCCCCTGGATGTGCAGTACAGGACCTTTCCTTGGAGCAAGAAAGGTGGAGCAGGGACACTGCTCCCATTTCCTGCTCACCACTTTGCACAATTAATTCCAGGAATCTGAGATCCTTGAGAGCTTTTCCTCTGCCTCCAGCAAGTTGGGTTGGAACCAGCCAAGCAGCGAGCTTGGCTCTCTGCACGCGTGCACTTTCCTGCGGAGCACATTGGTGTTCCTCAGCCAGCCAGGCTTTGGGGTAACCCAGCCCTGCCTGCCACCCAGACAGCAGCATCAGTAGTAATTAAAAGTGAGATGATTTCCACGCCAGGCTGTGCACTTTGGAGGCAGGCAGTTCACCCAAACAAGATTACCACAACTCAGGATCTCGCTTCTGTATTTCCACTCCTCTAACCATTGGATCGGTGCAGCCAGCCTTGGGAGAAGTTGGCACAGAATTCACCTACACTGAGATGGCTCTGAAGGGAAAATGTATTTTTCCTCTATTTCTCCAGAACATTCAAGACAAATACCAATGTGGAATGGGACCGACACTGGAAAGCAAATAGCATTTAGTCACCCACACAGACCTCTAACAAGCACTTTAGTGTGTAAGTGAAAATCCCCTGCAAGAGCAGTTTAGCTCAGGGGAAGGAAACCTTCAGGAGAGAGGCAGCAGAACTCCCTGACCGCTCATTTGTGGGAAATTAGAAGTGCAAACAAAATATACAAGGGAAACCAGGATGGTTTAAGTGGGAAACCTCCAAAGCCAGGAAGCAGTTGGGCTGCGGTGGCCTGCTAGCACGTAAACATGTAATGTGCTTGGGTGCATCTACAGACATGCTCCTATACATAGCACACAAGTGTGCCAGCTTCTGCACACACAGCAAGGCTCTCCTTCCCAACCAGCCCCACTTGCAGTCAGCAGCAGGCTTGTAGGACAGGCAATTTGTCTTGAGGCCACACATGTGAGCTGGCATCAGGAGCATTTTGTCCCCCTTCTGACCCCAGAGTGTTGGTTTGTTCTATTTATGTATTTTTGATCTGTAACTCAGGACAGAGGTTTTTGGCACTGTTGCTGGAAGGTCAGGAAGAGACCAGAGAAGAGCAAGTCCCAGGCAAGGAGCCCTTGCAGAGCATGATCTGTCAGCTGCCTCTGCCAGGAATTTGCTGTGTTTTGAATCCAAAGAATTTCTTTCAAAAGCAAAAAACTCACTCGGGTCACCATGCCAAGATGGTAAGCTGGCATCCCAGAGCTGGTGGAACAGCACAGGGAGCATCCCACGTTCAGACAGCACAGCCACCCCTACAGAAACACTTGGCCATGAGACCTGTGAGGATGTCCTGGGAAGCAGGAAAGGATGGGGTGAGATGGAAAAGGCAGGTTCATGCAGGAGGAGAAATGCTCTCTGAGGACAGGCTCTAGTCCTGCCCTGCACTAAGCACTGGGCAGTTTATCAGCATTGCCTAGGACAGGAGAAGGTGCTTGCAGAGCTGGTAGGGAGCTGAGAACCATTCCCTGGATTTCCCTCTCCCTCCAAGGACTGTAAAAGACATTTCATAGCTTCAACCCTACTTTCATTAAGTGCCAGTGAACATTCTGTGATAATTTCTGGCACTTTGTTGAAAGATTGAGTAAGAGAGTCTGGGGCATGTGTCAGAGAGGACAGAAGGTTGAGGTCAGGAGGATGACTTTGGTCCTGAGCCCCTGTGAGGCTCTGTCTGAGGAGATGACTACATGAGAAAGAACCTTATATATCAACACTGTGGGGAAAAACATGCCAAGGAGAGGCTACCAAATGCCCCTGTTCTCTTCATGAGTTCCCAAGCAAACTCACGTGTGTGCATGGAGAAAACATCATGGAAAGAAGGAGAGCTACAGAGCTAGGCTGTCAAGTGATAGAAGAGCACAAATCTTGAAGAGATGGCACTTAGGAGTTTACAGCAGTCCTATTACTAAAGCCCTAATTCCCACGTGTCTGAAGGAGGTCTAGGAAAGAAGGTGGATACAGGGTCAGGAGCTTCTCCTTGCACAAGGCAGGAATATATTTAAAGAAGCAACAGCAGAGGAGAGTTAGTTTGGATATTCCCTGATGGAGACAAACCACAGCATCCTCCTTTTCAGTGCTCAGGCTCAAAAAAATCACCCCAAACTTGACAATTCATGCCCAGTGAGCTCGGCAAGACAGTAGCAGGGCATTCTACCCTTACAAGTGCTTCATCACACCATCAGCCCTCCAGCAGCTTCACATCCCATGCTGGAGACAGCCTTTCCTGGCAAGGGACAATGCCCACAGGATTAGAGCACGTTGAGGACTAAGCACACACTCCCACACTACCTCCCCACCTCAAAACAACAAGATCTGTCATCCAGGCACAAGTGACAATACAAGAAATACATACGATGGTGGTTGGATCATAGCATCCTCTCTCCTCTGGAGGCCCAGCTCCGGGCTGTGCAGGGTACCAGCAGGCAGACAGTCCCCATGCCATGGCGGTGGCATCACCACTGCTGCCATCCTGGCACGTGAGCCTCCTGTTTAATAAACTTTCCTGCAGTTTGTGTTTCTCGGTAACCCTGCAGTAGTAGTCATGGTGACAAACCTGGGGTCCTTGGCAACACACCAATGATGCTGCAAATCTACGATGACTAATCCTAAAAGCCTAATTTGTAGAACTCATTTAAATGCTTAAAGATATGCAGGTCACTGCGGGGGTCGATTTAATGGCTATGGCATATTTGGTGGCGAAGCAGTTGTTACAGGAGGAGCAGCCAGGGTATCTTCTGGTCATAAAATTAAGTGGATTTTTAATGCAAGATGTAGGCTAAAGAGATTAAAAGGAAAGCACAATTTAAACGCAGGCACAATAACAAACCCAGCTGATTTCCAGTCAAAGAGCTGGTCAAAGCTTCGAGATGAAACCCTGTTTTAAATAACAATCCCCCACAACAATATCGCTGATACAGTGCTGCCTGCTTTATTTGTGCCTATTCAGAACCCAATGAATGCTCTTCTCAACACGTCTTGCCCACCAGTATGCAAAACCATGGTGCAAGGCAGCCAGCTCCCCAAACCGGCCTCATTAGAGGCACACAGAGGATGCAGAGCCAGGACTTTCCGGTGCAGTGGTCTCCAGGCTTCAGCAGCATCTGCCCCACACCACTTTCCCCCTTGAATCTCCCATAAGCACAGGACAGTGCTTTGTGGCATCGATGCAGTGCTGCAGACTTTCAGCTCTGCTAGCACTAAAGCATTCGTGGCCACACCTTCAGTTCAGATGCTGCTGGCGTCACCAAGAGGAGAGCACCAGAGTCCATCTAAACACGCTCGGCTGGACTGAGAAGGCAGCGCTGAAGCCATGGGCCCTTCTTTGCCCCAGCTTTTGTGCTTCTCTGTCTGCCACCTGGCATGAACACAGGCACAAGGGAATGGAGAGTGGCTTCTGCTAACAGCCTCATCAGCAAAGCCCCTCTGCAGGCTCCCTCTCCCTCTTCACACAAATAAAGCAATAAGGGCTGTAGACAAGTGGCTTACCCCACAGAAAGCAAATCATGCTGGCCTGAGGCTGTTGAGATCTAAATCATAGAATCATAGAATTATCTTTATCCCATAGTGCTAGACAATGATCACTCACCTAATTTGTGGTGGTTTTGAGTAAGCATTCCCATTGCTCCACTCAGCAACTGTCAGAGACAAGCATCAACACACAAGCAGGTTATGCTGTTTGATCACACAGGGATATGCTTGCCACATCCTGACCTACTGCCCTTCCTTCACAGGCATCTTCCACCTGACCAGGAGCTGGGCCATGAAGCCCACTGACGTGGCAGAAAGCAGGCAGTTTATTTAAAAGCAAGCAGACAAAAATACTTGTTTGGTAAAATCCTAATTCTGCTCATCAGGATTCCCCCCTCCTTAAACCTGGATGCAGCAAAACTGCACTTGCATGTGGCTGACACAGAGCCAGCTAGGCCACAGAGGACCCTTGGTTCCCTTCATTAGTTTGTCAACATTTCTGTTCCTGCAGAGGAAATTGAGTTTAACCAGGAGTTATCTGCACTCATACTTCATTATGTTGCTGTAATAAAGCAATAGCAACATCACTAATTACTATGGGTACTAATGATTTCTGCTGTACCTTCAAGAGCAAAATGCACCACATGATGTATTGTAATGCTTGCTTGCTTGCAGCTAAGATGCTTCCCAGGAAAATCACAGGAACACAGGATGTCAGGGGTTGGAAGGCACCTCTGGAGATCTTCAAGTCCAAGCTCCCTGCCAGGGTAGGACCATAGAATCAATTGCAGGTCGCACAGGAACACATCCAGACAGGTCTTGAAAGTCTCCAGAGAAGGAGACTCCACAACCTCCCTGGGGAGCCTGCTCCAGTGCTCTGTGACTCTTACAGTAAAGAAGTTCCTCATGTTGAGGTGGAACTTCCTGTGCTGTAGTTTACATCCACTGCCCCTTGTCCTGCCACAAGGAGCAAGTGAGCAGAGGCTGTCCCTGTCCCTTCCTTCTTGAAACCCAGCTCTCAGATATTTATACACATCTATTAGATCCCCTCCCAGTCTTCTCCTCTCCAGACTAAAAAGCTCCATTCATGCAAAACAAATCCTCTGCAAATCTTGAAGATAGATCAAACTTTGGCTCTTTGGAAAAACAAAACCCACTGGAGACTGAACCAGTGATCCTGGAGGCCTTGGGAAGTTAGACACAATCTCTGGTCACCTAAAACAGCCCCTGTGCCTCCTGCAATGGAAGCAATTAGTCTCCTTGACCACAGGGATGCTATAGCTCATTAACAGGATGCAAATACTGTCATGAGAAAGCTGAATATAGATTGATGCCATTGACACAGATATCCTGGCTTTGTGTTTGGGTATAAAACAGCACACTGATGAGGAACAGCTTCAGTGATGAGGAACAGAAATGGCAATTAGAGGAAAAAGATGAGGAGTCCAAACCCTGCTTCCCAAATCCCTGCATGATCCAACTGAAGGTACTTCAGCCAGGGCTCAGTTTCACCTGTGGTGATAACATGTCTAGTTACCCTCTCCTGGTAGTACTGTGAGGCTGTAATTAAAGCACTCATAATTTTGCAATACATGGTGTTACTGACAGTGCTACAAGTCTCCATGCAGACTGAAATCCTGTCTGTGTGAGTGGAAAGAGGCTTTTGCTCGTGGCTCTTTCAGCCAGGACCATTTGAACTTCTGTTGTCAAAATAACAAACCTCGCAGGGTCCCCATCAGCAGTGCAGCTCACTGCTGCTGCCTGTGTCACCTCCCTGCAGCTCCTCCTTGGGTCACCTCTGGCAGCCTGTCATGTCCCCTTGTCCCCTGACTCTGTCAAGGGACCAGAGCTGATGCTGATGCTCCTGCCCCAGACAATCTGCCACTGCCCTCCAGCCCTGGCCGAGGCATTTCCATCTTGCAGCACTGCTCAGCCTGGGCTGCCTGCCCTGCCTCTGGGAATGGTGCTCCAGGCCCTGCACAGCCACAGCAATGTCTTGCTACAGAAAAGAAGTGCAAAACACGGTCAGCATCACACCTCTCCAGTGCTGGCTGAGGGCACCTTGGGGATTTACTTCACTTCTGCAGCTGCAGCTGGGCTGAACATTTGGGCATGGATGTCAGGTCTTGCTGGCAGTTCAAGGAGGGGCTTAAGGATGGAAAAGGCAACATACTTTTAGCTGCGGCTCAGCTCCAGGAGAAGAGCTCCCTGTAAAACACTGCCCATGAAGCTGTCGAGTTTTCAATGGCTGCTGCATGAGCAATTGCAAAATCTATTCCCTGCTATGCTGCATGCTCACCTCCTCCTGCACACCCAGGGTCTAGCACGGGCATGTGAAGCTCAGCTGCACAAAGCATCAGAAAAGGGGCTGCAAGGACCGGCGGCATGGTCAGTGGAGTGTGCTAAGAGGAGGCTTGAAGAGGCACTTTTGCTATTGCTAAAACTCCCAAGTAGAAGAGAAAAACAAGATTGGAGAAAAAAAGAGGGACAGAAGAACAGGTTGCTGGGTGGTCCTGAGGATTTCTAAGCTCTTCTCAACATCTGCAGAAAGGTTTGAATCCCAAACCAGAAACCCTGGGACGATGCTAGTTAAATGCTTCAATGAATTGGAAGTTATCTTCAGTATATTTTTAGTTGGCACCAACAGGCATTACATAATGGCTATTATATAACAGCACTACAGCTACAAACACTCTCTTTTGGGCTTTTTTGTTTGGTTGTTTTTTTTTTTTCCTTTCTCTTTCTCCTCCCTCCCCCTCCCCAATCTTCTCCTTCGGGGGAGATTGATCAATAATTGCATTTACCATCAAATGAGGGAGGCAAATCCTTAGGAGAAAAATCAAATGGAGTAAAAATATTGTTACTAAGCCTGTGAGCGCTTCTGTCTTGCCCAACCTCAAACAGAATTAACTATTCCCAGAATAGAAATTCCACTAAGGCTTATCTGTAGTTTAAAGGGACAGGCTGTGATTCTGTGCAGACACTAAATTTCTCAATACTGGAGGGTTTTTTTATCTCGTTGTGATGAGAGCTCAGAAGACAAAAATAAAGGGAGGGGGAGCACTACGTAAGAGATGCTAAGGCAAAACTAGAAGGAGATTTTCTTTATCTGCCAGTCAGATCATTGCCCATTGGTGCTCCTTTAAAATCTTCCTCTGGCATATTCTTTATCTTTCCTTCCTAACAGCCATACTGGCAGAAAAAGTGAGATTTTTGCTTCCAAACTAGGTGCTACATGGAAAAAAAAAAAAGAAGAAGGAAGTTTCCAAAAGCTAGAAATATTTCCTATCTCTGAGCCTAAAAAAGAGCTGAAGCAGGCTCAGTGACTCTGAATGCAGGATAAAAATCAGTTCAGTGGCACACCACGAGCTCCCACATCACACTGCCCAACAGGCTTAGGCAAGCCTTTGCTTTTGTTACCCCAGCACAGAGCCTCTCTGACAGACACAGCACTCAGTAATTCTGTCTTTTTCGGGCTGGTCCTCCAAAACAAATGGTCCAGTTCCAGAAAGAGCAAAAGAGATGATCTGACAAATAACCACTCTTTAGCTAGCAAGCTTCTCCCTTCTGCTGTTTCACTCTCCCACCTTCCAAACCCAGTAATGGTCTCCTGACTTGTGCTAGATTTATAAATACCCTGGGCTACCTAGATGGGAAGGCATCATGCTGAGTGTGTCACTGGGTGTCACAGATGGGAACAAAAACAACCCTGAAAAGGAGAAAATACAAATGCAGCCGCCTGGAGAGCACTAAGTCAATTCAGAAAGGAGCTTTCTAGCTTTAAAAGCTGTTGTGGTACACAGCAGACCCCATGGCTCACAGCACCAACTGCAGCCCTGTGCAGGAGGACAGCCTGGCAGGGCTGGTTGTGTGAACATGAGCAAAAAGCCAAGGAAACAGGACAAAGAGGGAGCAGAAGGGATAAAACCCAGTTAGCTGGCATGACAGTGCTAGGTTTGGGCTGATGTCCTGCAGTTGGAAGGGGAAGGAACAGCACACAAAAACTTACCAACTGTACTGAGGTGTATCATTACCTGGGGAACACAGCCTTGCTCTGTTCTATGGGCTTCTGACACCTACCTATTACCACCTTTGACAACTGAGGACAGAAAAATTTGATGGAAAAGCTAGTCTGGGAAGTTGAGCTGTGTAGGAATGAATGCTTGAGGCTCCTGCTCCACACTGCCCTGCAAGTGGTCCACGCTAACCACAAAGAATATGGCCATTTGTCATTCAGGACTGGAAAGATTACAGAAACAAGTGTCAAAACAAGCAAAAGCAGTAAGTTTACTTGCATTTGTCATGGTTTTGTCCTCTGCACAAGTCATTAAGGGATTTTACAATAAGGGATCACTTGCAGCACCGGGAAACAGCAAAAACAAGCTTAACTGAGACAAACGTTTATGGTTCTCAGGAGAAATGCTCCTAATTCATTTCAAAGCTGCTCTGCCCTGCTGAGCCTCCAGCCCCAGGTGCTCAGGATAAAGGCATTTGACATGGACTCGGGCAGAGGGTTGCTTCTGCTGCTGAGTGCCCTTCTCAAGATCAAAGCTCTGCAGGCAAACACGGCACAACTGCTAAATGCCCTGTTAATGAACCCTTCAGCAGGGCTGGACATGTATATCGGTGGGCTGTTCATGCATGCATGTATGCAAATGGGGGCAGGGAGGAAAGCTGTCCTCAGGAATCAACAGCTGAGCATATGGTGGGACACTGTTTATCAAGCAGCCCGTTGCAGTTGCTGCTGCACTTCTGTTGGAGGAGTTGGCAGCAAACAGCCTGGCCACAAACAGTGCGGCCACAATGGGAGCACGCCTGGGGGGTCTTCCTGCTTTGGGGGGGATGGAAGAAAAGGATGTTTAATTTAAAAGGATGGGAGCCACGTACAGACTGTGTGAACTTGCAAAAATCAGGCTTCACTCTAACATGTTCCAAGTTGGGCCAAGGAAAATGCTGAACTCTGCAAGGACAGGTTAGCACAGCTCTTCTGCATCAGGAGCCTTCTTTGCCAAGCCCCCATTAGTCCCAGTTGGGGGAAAGGGTTGATAAAAAAAGGGTTCTGTATTCACCTCTATGTTCAGGGACTAGATTGGGGCAAAGCCCAAAGTGGCTTTGGGACACTGCAAACAACTTGGCAGAAGGGAGAGCAGCAAACGTGGCAGAAGTAACTCCTGGATTTTACCCATGCTCTGCCACTGCTCTGGGGTCACATCAGAGCCCAAACCAATTACCATACCAGACCAGAGGCCAGGAGGCAAGCAGCTCACTCCTTCCCTTGCTCCACTTGATCTCCACATCTCAGTGGACCCAAACACGTGTTTCCCTTCCCACCCAGCCCTGCCTTTGCAACAGCCTGACGCATCAAACCTCACTCCTCTGAAAGCAGCACAGTTATTCCTCATAACCTTGAGGCATAATGCACTGAGGTTTAGCTGGATGTTGTTCCAGAGCTCCTTGGTTTCTTACTTTTATGAGGCTTCTGGGGAAGTGTGTGCAAGAGGACTGTGAGGAATCCCAGCTAACCAGCTGCACGGCCAAGCGTGAGCCCCTGCAAATGTGCTGCTGCTGCTGCTGCTGCTAGGGAAGAAAAAAAAAAACAACTTCACTGGAAAGCTTGTTCCTCTGTATTTAAGATGGAATTAAAACATATTTAACTCATATAAATGCTATGTAATAAATTTAAGAATAAAATAAAAAGCCTCAGATCTGCAAAATATGAAGCATTAATCAAACAGACACTCTGAAAGACTTCCCTGTGAAATCTCCAGTGATTAGCTGTGGGCACTCAGCCAAAGAGGCCTGCAAGCTCTGTTTCACTGACATGTATTTTTAAACCAGCTCCAGCAAAGAGGAGGCCATTTGGGGCACAGAATAATAGCTTGGGGTTGGGGGGGGGAGGCTGGGATCAGTCCCTGCTATAGATTATCTAGCAGAGCATCCATCTCTCTGTACCTCAGTTCTCAGTCTCTAAGACAGGTATGATAATATGCCCTGCTCCTAATTCCTGCCTAACCTTCACAAGTAAAGCTGCAGGACACAGACCACCTCTCCCTACATGTGTGTGGTGATGTGCTGCCACTCTCCCTGTGATGAGAGCTGTGCACATCTGTAGTGTGTACCACGGAGACAGTAAACAAAATGATTTTCAGGCATAAAGGTGAGACACTGGCACAGGTTGCCCAGGGAGGCTGTGGATGTCCAGAGGAGGCCACAAAGATGCTCAGAGGGCTGGAGCAGCTCTGCTCTGAGGACAGGCTACAAGAGTTGGGGCCCTGCAGCCTGGAGAAGAGAAGGCTTCTGGGAGACCTTAAAGTAGCCTTCCAGTATCTGAAGGGGGCTACAGGAAGGCTGGGGAGGGACTATTGACAAGGTCTTGCAATGATAGGATAAGGGGCAATGGGTTTGAACTGGCAGAGGGGAGATTGAAACTGAATGTTAGGAAGACGTTGTTTGCAGTGAGGTGGGCACAGGTTGCCCAGGGAGGTTGTGGCTGCTCCCTCCCTGGAGGTGTTCAAGGCCAGGTTGGACGAGGCCTTGAGTGACCCCTACTAGTGGGAGGTGTCCCTGCCTATGGCAGGGGGTTGGAACTGGATGATTCTTGAGGTCCCTTCCAACCTTACCATTCTATGACTGTGTAACAGAGCCAGCCTATGGCAGAGCCAGTTAGCCTCAGATCATTCCCAATTCCGTTTAATGCATTATTTGAAACCACCCAGCGAGAGCGAGCTGGCTGCCATCTAACAGCCTATTGATTAAATGTATTGTCACAGCCCGTGACATAAGCCACTAGAAGCATCTCTCAGCCTGCATTAACATCTCTTGCAGCTCCAGGTATGCCCAAACCTGCCTGGGATGGGTCAGGAGAGCTGACATTTCGTCAAGCTGGTGGCCCCTGCTGACTTGTGCTGAGCGAAGTGTCTATTAACATCCCTCGGTTTGCAAACGGCCCAGAATGCTGCAGAGACAAGAGGTCACACTGGTAACCAACACAGAATTAAGCTGACAGTTTTAAAAGATTAGTAAAGTGTTGTTTTCCATTCAAATTAGGAGGGAAAAAAAGAAAAAAAAGATTGCTTATAAAAAAACCAACTTCCCCAACAGGGAGTGTTTACTCTCCCCCGAGATGCAGCAGGAGGTATTTGCATTATTGCAAATCCTCAGCAACTGAGGATTTAAAATGAGAAAAAGAAATGAGTTTGGGAAGTAATGCCATCAAGAGGTTTTCAGATTGGGCTGCATGACAGAAAATGGTTAAACTCTGCTCATCAAAACTCTGTCAAAGCAATGACCACTGCAAGGGTGCAAGAGACCTGCAGAGTGTGCACAGGGTACTGGGTGAGCAGGCTGTGGCCAGTGTTAGTCCCACCACAGTATCTGAGTGCGGCTGTAGCAGAGCAAACCACTGCTTGGCTGGAAGCAGGCAGCAAGTTTGCTCTTCTGTCCTGTCAAGAGTCACTGCTTCCCTCTCTGGAAGTGATGGTTAGGGTTCAAGCTCAGTGGTAGAATCACAGAATGGTCCTTTCCTTAAAGATCACCCAGGTCCACCCCCTTCTGCCACAGGCAGGGACACCTCCCTCTAGACCAGGTTGCTCAAAGCCTCATCCATTCTGGTCTTCAACACTTCCAGGCATGAGGCATCCACAACTTCTCTGGGCAACCTGTTCCAGTGTCTCACCACCCTCATAGTAAAGAACTTCTTCCTAATGTCCAATCTAAATCTACCCTGCTCTAAGTTTCAAACCACTGCCCCTTGTCCTGCCACCAGAGGCCTTAGAAAAAGTTGCTTTTGTTGCTTCTGGAGATCCTCAAGCAAAACAAGGTAGAGACTCATGGAATGATTGATGGTGAGGGCAGATTGGTGAGCAGGCAGCACCACTGCAGCTTGGCTTCTACCTGCTCATCCTGCAGGGGTCAACAGCTGGAGAGAGAGAAATCCTGCACAGGAAGGTGAGCTGCTAATTAAAGAACAGAGCAAGCAATCAATATCTTCAGCGTGCCTCACCCACCAGCTGGGAAGGACTTGGTTTAACATGGAGGTTTGTTTTAAATGCTTGTACCAAGTAAGTTTCCAATACAAGTTTTCACTGATCACTTTACTCAGAACAAGCAGATCAGAGACAGCAGCGCTCTGAAGGGGCTCCACTTGTTTCCAAAGAGGTTTCTTGCCCCTGTGAGTTCCCATCTCAACCTAATACAGAGAGACAACAGATGTAAGCAAAACTGCATTCTATCTGCTTTCAGAGCATGAGAAACACTAGGAGAGTAAAGAAGGTAAGTACAGTCAAGAATAGTTTAAATTCATTTCTGCAGACATAATCCGAGAAGTGTGAAGTGGAACTTCTCTGTGCATTGCAGGGAATCAAAAGCCAAAGAAAGTCCCATGACAGGGCTTAGCAGAAGCCCAGCACATGCTCTCAAGCAAAGAAATGAAACAGGTATCTTCATAGAAACACAACTTGTGAGAGAACTGAGTGAGAGATACAATGGACATCCTGGAGAATGATTAAAANAGGGCTGCTCTCAGCCATTCCCCACCCAGCCTGGAGTTGTGCTTGGGATTGTGCCTACCCAGGTGCAGGACCTTGCACTTGGCCTTGTTGAATTTCATGAGGTTGGCTTGGGCACACCTCTCCAGCTTGTCCAGGTCTCTCTGGATGGATCCCTGCCCTCTAGCAAGTCGACTGTGCCACACAGCTTGGTGCCATCTGCACACTTGCTTTACCCTCTCCTCCTGAGCTGCTCAGCCTGTGGGGAGACAGGCATACAGCCCTACCAGCAACCTCTCTTCTCACCACAATCCTCAGCTCCTCAGCTTCGAGTCTTGCCTTCAGGCTCTCCTCCCCAATTCTGTTTTCAAAGTACTCCCATGACACAGCTAACTCTTAATTTGGAAGAAACAGAATTGGACCTACCAATCTTGGGTCCTAAAAATACAAATGAAAGGACAGCTAACCTTTTCAGCTCTGCTGTGCCCTGCTGTTGTTGTGGAACACCATGGGACAGCATGGTATGAAAGCAAGCACAGAAGCTAAGTGTCCTACAGAACAAAGCCGTTGTGTCTGCAACGGCCTCGCATGACCTCCTCCTTAGGGTAAACAAATCTGGACCTCTTCTGAACCAGACACGGGTGGAGATGACTCTCCACTCCCAGGGCTCCTACTGATCCCAGGATCCAACTGATCCTGAAGATGAAAGAGAGCAAAGAAACCCTAAAAGCCTGGGTTGCTGCAGCCCCATCTCTCCCACGTGTGGCATGGACAGCACTTCAGACAGGTAAGGGCAACCTCTTGACCTGCTGTTGCACTGCAGGTAATAATTATTAACACTTAATTTATCAATAGTTTATAACTTACTTGTGCCCTTAATGAGAAGAATGATCCTTCTTCTCAATATAGCTGGACATTATCTGTAGGGTCTCTCCAATTTACTCCAGATCTCATGGTGGCCTGGAATTTGGGAACTATTACCTATGCTTGGAAAGCAAAATACATCTGTCAGTGGTCTGGGATCATGCCTCAGAGGACTGGTCAGTCCCAGGTGGGACAGTTCATTCTGCAAGGATGCTGCAAACCAAGTAAAGTGCTACTGCCTGTGCCCAGGTCCCACTGATCATAGTGGATCCCATTTAGCACTTGGAGCTGGAAACTTTGGTTCCTTGCAGACAACTTCATACAAACCAACATCCTGGAGCCTGTCACTCCAGCACAGTTCCTGAAGTTTTACTGTACCTGTAAAAATGTTGTTTAAAGTGGTGCAGTACTGAGTGCTTTGAAGGTAAGAGGCTACCAAACTGATGTTGTCACAGACAGGGACACAAATATCATTTTGTCACAGACAGGGACACAAATCTCATTTACCACGAAGCCAATCTTTCTTTTCTCACTATTTGCTTTATTTAGTCTCCAGCTTCCAGCAGTGGGAAGGCTGCACCATCTGCAGCCCCCAGCACCAAGCCAAGCACAGGAGCTTTGGGCACTCAGGCAATGGATCTCAAAGCAACAGACGGTAATGATGCATCTGAATGCCTGCATCATGAAGCAGACACAAGAGGAGGTAAATTATCACAGGCAAACTGAGTTTTGGCACCAGGCTTTCAAATAACCCCAGGCACTTTTAGTAACAGCTCAAACAAAAAGCTCAGAAACAAAACCAGTACAGCTACCAGCTTGGGTGCTGAAAACCTTCAGCTGCATCAGAGGGTCACTGTGTTCTGCACATGCTCCTGTTTTAGACCATACAGAGCTGCTGCCCTATGCACTGCAGCTGTAGCTGGCTGTTTCCACTGCCCAGAGCTGGTGTGGAATCAAAGACACTTTCTGCTCATCAGTGGGACAGGTATCTGCTGCCATGGGCATCCATGTGAGCAATGGAAGGAAAGTGCTCTAAGTGGCCAGTTTCTGTTCATCCACAAACCCAACACCTACCAGCCTCTTCCTCTTTCTTCTCTTCCCTTTCCCACCTCCCCATCACAGTCACCCTTACCAACAGCACTCCATCCCCAATGTCTCCTCCCATTCTCCTTACTCATACATCCAGCTTTACTCTGGTTTCCCTTAGTCCTCCTCACTTGTCTTCTCCCCAGTCTCTTCCCCCTGACACTAGGTCCATTTGCCCACCCCACCAGGTTGTTCTCATCTCCATCACTGCTGCTCTGCCTCACAGATGTCTCATTCCAATCTCAAACTCCATTTTCACACTTTTATTCTGTTTATGCCTGACATTGGTAACAGCAATGCCAGAAACCTGCCCTGGTGCTGCACACCTCAGAGGGGCCCTGCTCCCTGCTGCAGCACTGAAGCTGCTGTTTCCAAGCTGGTCTTTCTCCTGCCTTACCCACAACCTGGTGGCACAGAGAGCTCTGCCAGCATCAGTGGCACTGTGGGCTGTGAAAAACCACAGCTGGCTCCACATCACTTCTGACACCTTGGCTGAAGAACTCCAGGGTGCACCAAGCCTATACCTGGGTTGAATGGTTTTAGTAAGGTGAAGATCTCTTCTCATGCAAGGATATCTCCCCTGCCAAAGCATGAGAGGACTAGAGCTCTTCAAAGAAAGGGCTGGCAGGCTGTGAGCTGGGCTTGTTCAGCCTGGAGAAGCCTCCAGAGAGACTTTATGGTGGCTTTTCAGTACTTAAAGGGGGTCTACAGGAAAGATGGGAGGGGTTCTTTCTTGGACAATATAGTGAAAGGTCAGTTTTAAGCTGAAAGAGGGCATGTTTAGATTAGATGCAAGAATTTATTTACTGTGAGGGTGGTGAGGCACTGGAGTAGGTTGTCTGGAGAGGCTGTGGATGCTCCACCCCTAGAAGTGTTCAAGGTCACTGATGGGGCTCTGAGCAATCTGATCTAGCTGGAGATCTCCCTTCTCCCTGTAGTGACATTGGACTAGGTGATATTCAAAGTCTCTTCCAGCTCAAACCATTCTACAATGCCATGATTTTGCAGTATTTCCTTCCAAGCTGCTCCTAAGAATGGCTTAAATAGAGAAAAAAATTAAAATCTTGAGCAAGTCAATTCCCCTGGCATCCCCTGACCATCTCACCCCAGGACTGGGGCAGTTTGATGGGAAACACTGGGCAAAAGCTAAGAGAAGGCTGTGCCATCAGCCCCACCTATAGCAAGTTCTAAACTTTTGCTGACATAGTTCATTATCTCACAAAACAAATTGCTCCAAGTGAACTGTGACATTAG
The DNA here is from genome assembly GCA_013399055.1 of Ramphastos sulfuratus. Lineage (NCBI taxonomy): Eukaryota > Metazoa > Chordata > Aves > Piciformes > Ramphastidae > Ramphastos > Ramphastos sulfuratus. Next base: position 233,186 of record WBNM01017442.1, on the reverse strand, counting down.
TGTGTGTGTGTGTGTGATTCTTCAGTTGCTCAGGCTATTAATGCTTAAGATGTAATTAGAAGTAAGGGTAGAAAATAGCCTTTGCAGAATATTTCTCAGACCATTAGTTGAAAGAATTTTCCACACAATTTCTCCCTGGCATTTCTGAGTGCCAGGCCCTTCTCTTTATCAAGTGCTCCCCACCCTACTCAGCACTATGCACTTGCAGTAGTCACACAGCTACCCACCCAACGTGCATCACCAGCTACCCACCCCATGTGCATCACCAGCTCCAGCTCTGGTTCCACTGCTCCACCAAACCGAGGAAGATCAGGTTAAATGAGACCTCTATCAACAAGCTGCTGCCTTGTTTCATTTGCTTTGATGGAAAAGGCCCAATTCACCTTACTCTCTAATCCACAAGTCCCTCTGGGTAGCCAAATTGGTGAAGAATTGAAGGAAGAAACTAGGAGAAAAAGAACCAAACCCAACAGATTACTGCACATGTGCACACTGCAGACATTCTGTGTACTGCCACCACCCATGAGCAGAGACTCTGTCCACTTACTAACACACAGCTCACCAAGGCAGCCCTCTTCCATGTGAGAAACTGCTCACATCAAGCCTCTGCCTTCTGCTCACCTTGGGAGTAAGAACCTTCTGTGCTTTATTTACCACCTAGAACTTTCTGTGCTTTGTTTATGTTCTAAAACCTTCAGTGCTTTATTTATGACCTAGAGCCTTCTGTGCTTTCTTTATGACCTAGAACCTCCCGTGCTTTATTTACCACCTAGAACCCCCCATGCTTTATTTACCACCTAGAACTTTGTGTGCTTTATTTATGACCTAAAACCTTCAGTGTTTTATTTATGACCTAGAACCTTCTGTGTTTTATTTATGACCTAGAACCTCCTGTGCTTTATTTACCACCTAGAACCTTCTAGCTGTAATGGCTGCTTGGAAAAAGAAGAACTTGCCAAATGCACAAGAGTCTTTCAGCTTTTTGCTTCCTGGACCACATAACTATTATTATTTATGCCCCAGCAGAGGCTGAGAGCCCTGGTCACAGACCAGAACCCAGCTGCCTTGAACTTGCTGGAAGAAAAACAACAAAAACAACCAGAAAAATTCAAAAGCATGAAAAGCAGCAGATGAAAAGCAGTAACTAATCCTTTTCCTTTCCCAAATTTCCCACCAAGGGCTTTTTAAGCATCACTTTCCCACTTTCAAACAAGGAAGCAGGCTGCACCCTACATCTGCAGCCCAACTAATTAAAACTGACAACAGAAGTGTCCCCACCTAGAACAACCCATCAGAAACATACCAAACCCGACCACAGGAATCTCTATAGAATTGGCTCTGTCTTTTGTATTAAATTTCCCTCCAGAAACTCTTCAACTGGAGAGAATTTCTAAAGCAGCTGGGGAAAAGGCAGTGACAAACTCCTGAAATACTGCGGTGCCCATCGGCGCTGCCCTGCAGCGAGCACCCCAGCTCCTTGTCTGCTGTGCTGAAGAGCCCTGCTCCAAATCAGGGTTTTGCACTTCCAGCAGACCATCAACTGTCACATAACCCAAGTCAGCTACATCCACATAATGAGGCTTTCATGTGAGGGAAACCTCAGCTGATACCCTCCTCCTTCCCACTGTAAGGAGCCAGGCTCCCTCCAGCTGCCTTCCCGCACTACTCTACTGGGGGGGTGCACAAAGAAGTCCTGATCTTTTGGCTACTGAAGCCACATTCAGCACACAAGTGGCTCTCTAAGCCCCAGCTTAATATGCTCAAAATTAAGCAGGTGCCTATGCTTTGAAGGTGCAGCCATTGCTCCACAAAGGGCACTGCCACTAAACCTCCTGCTCTCCAGAGTGGGTCTCTGGGGTTGGTGTAGTCTGCAGTTCTTTTGAACTCCCTGTTTACAAGACACAGGTTGTACTTTTGAAAGCAAACTGGTTTCAGTTTGTGGTTTCCTTTCATCCATCTGGGAGGCAATCTGAGAAGTTGGCATGGATTGTCCATGATTCTTGGACACATAAATACATTTCCTTGTAAAGGTACATACAAGCCACTAAAGCCAGGCACACTGTGGCATGTTGGAGTCTTCATCTAGGTCAAGAATTTGTTTACACAAATTCTAAAAATGAATTTGTCTGGGGGGAAAATGATCTCTTCTCTGTTTGGGAGCATGAAGAGGCATGGTAAACATCCATCAGAGCAGGCACTCCTGTCTGCTGCAAACAGCAGAGAGCTTGTTCAAGAGCCTGTTCTATTTTTTTTGTTCACTGGTTGAAATGCCAAAACAGGCATCCACCAGAGGCTCATCCACCAGAGGCTCATCCACACGATGACCCACATAAATCCTCAGCCCACATCTCTGAAGGCTCCATTCTAGCTCTTTTTCTTCTTTTGAATCAAAACAAATTACCCACAGACTAATTCACCAAACCTAAAATCACTGAGGAGGATTCCAGCTCTATTGCAGCAGTACTGAGAGATCAGGACTCAACCTGCCACCGAGCTCCTGAGGATACCCTTCCCCTGCTGGGCTGCCCTCAGTTTTGAATGTTCATGTCTCTGTGTGAGCTGCCTATTTAATTCACCAGCTAAAGAAAAACCTTGGCTTGGTCCTGGGCTGCTGGTCCTTCCAGATGCTCTCACTAAATATATTAAAGCTTAAAAAATCTAATACACTTTTCAGTTTTAAGCTAGAGTTTAAGGAGAAGTTTCTGAAAAAGGATAGCTAAAAATGTTTGCACCTAATCCCCTTCTCCATCCCTGGATAAACACATGCATACACAAATATAGGTACATAGACACAGGCATTATGTAAACTGGCAACTCTTAACTACACAAGTTCAACTCAAAGTGTTTCAGTAAATAAACATCTTACCCAAGCCCAGGGAAGCAGGAGAGAAAAACAACTGTGAAATAAATACCTTGCAGACACAGTTACTTCAGCAGGACTCCCAAGATTACTATTTATTTAGCACTTACAATCTGCCCAGCAATGTGCAAGACACAAAGATAAAGAAATGTGGTTGCTGGGGACCCTCCAAGGGCATGCCAGGCACAAGCTTAGTGCTGCTGACACCTCCAGCCCTTGAGATATAACCTCTCACACCTTATGAAACTCTTCAATTTCATGCACTCCAAAACCAGCTCGCACAACAAATGCAGGCTGTGACTGTGGAGGTGCAGTTCATTCCAACTTCAAAAATTCAATAAATGTGGAAGTAGGGAAGTTGGAACTGAAGAAGAGTTGGTAAATCTTGTAAAATAAACAGGAGAGTGCTTTGCCAAAACATAGTGATGGACAACCCAGGGAGAGTAAAAAACCAAAGGCAAATGGACAGAGCTCATGCAAAGCCAAGCTGGGGACATGATGTTTTCCACTTCTTGCTTAGATGCTATGTGGAAAGCTTGGCAGGAGATTATAGAAGAAACTAAACTTGAGTTTTTATGCTGCTCTGAAAGAAGTTAACCACTGTGAATTGTATCTTCCACCTAAAATAGGTTCATAGTCAGAATTTAGGATTTAAAAAAAAAAAAAAAGGACCAAATTTATTTATTTAGCGAGGGGAGGATGTGGAAAGACAGAGGGAGGTATGAACTCAAACACACTGTGATGAAGTGTTCATACTTCACATTTTTATTCTTCTCTATCATGAGAAAATCAAGTGGATTTTTTGCTGCTGAAGGGGGAAAAAAGTACTATAGCTATAGTACAGCTCTCAGAGATAGGATTTTAAGGGAAGACAAAACTGTGAAACAACTTACCAGAAGGCAGAATTGGTCTTTACAAACTGTCCCACTGTTTCCCTATTCCAAATGCAATGAAAAGGAAGATCCTCTGATGGACTTTAAAAAAAAAACAGTCATAAAGCAGCTCTCAATGGAGGGACTTTTGCAGCACAAAGCAATAGGGACCACTGGCAGGGTCTGTGTTTACATTTTGATTAAGGCTCTTTTCATTCCCTTTCCTAAGCATCTTGGAGATGCTGTGGATAGTGCTCTGAGAACCACCAAGCTGATGTTCAAATATGTCTAGGAACTGCTGGGAGGAGCACTGAGAATAAGGCAACAGGCATCATTATGCTCTAGTGGAAACAAACAATCCCTGAAATGTAATGGAATTATCCAGAAGGAGGTTTAGAGGATGTGAAGTGCAAATCCATAGAGCGCACACTGAGGATGTCATAGAGATAGAAATAATGAGGAGGCTTCCAAAGGGGTTTGGACAACCTTGTGGTGGATTGGCATACTGATAGCTATTAAATATGGTAATGGGGATTCAACCTGTAATTTAGGAATCCCTTGGCTGTTGATTGGTGGGGAACTCCAGCGTGGAAGGAAGGGTATTGATCACTTTCCCTGCTTGAAGATCTTNTGCTGTCTGGGCTGCACTCACACTGCAGCCTCATCTTGAGCTTTTCATCACCCCAGACCCCCAGGTCCTTTTCCTCAGGGCTGCTCTCAGCCATTCCCCACCCAGCCTGGAGTTGTGCTTGGGACTGTGCCTACCCAGGCAATTCAACCTGCAATTTAGGAATCCCTTGGTTGTTGATTGGTGGCGAACTCCAGCGTGGAAGGAAGGATATTGCTCATTTTCCCTCCTTGAGGATCTTTGGCAGAGGACAACTCATGGGCACTGCTAATGAAGCCAGAAGCCAATCTGAGCTGACAACCCAATTTTCACACAGATCAGCACCTCACCAGAGCTGGGTAAATCCAGATTATTGCAGACAATAAGTTTTCACTGTTATTCTTGATGGAGTAATCTCTCTTTCATCATATTACCATGTCTGAGCAGGGTATCAGTCACCCAAAAGCAAATGAATATAAAGAGTCCACAGCAGAAACTTTCAGAGGAGCCCTCTGGTCAGTGGTACAGGACAGGAGTGTATAAGGACTGAGAGAGTGAAAGGCAGTGGTGAACTCTGACTGCAGACTAGCAAACCTCTTATTAAGGTTGCCAGACCTTTAAGTAGGCATCTAATACATCAGGTCTAAAATTTTCCATCATGGTTATATAAACAAGACTTTAAAGAAGAAGCTCTGCCACGACAAGGACTTGGGTGTGGGAACTGTCAGAATTGTGGAAAGGAATCAAAACAGGCAGTAAACCAGTGAAAAGAAAAATTAAAAATAATCTATTTTCTTTCAGATTCAAGACTTCAAGGGAAGTGTTAGAATTAAAGGAGGGGATGGACTCCTGAATAACCACTTCCTGCTCTCACAGGAGGGGAATTCAAAGCCCATCAATTTGTACAGCCCAATGCATAAAGCTTCCAAAAGCACAAACCATGAGTCAGGATCTAATTAACATAACCCGACGCTAACATCCTCTCCAATCTGAATAAATGAGTTGGAAGAACAGTTGACTTGTACATTTATTTCCATCACTGCTCGACTGTGCACTGAGTGCCCAAGCCATGAAAGCAACATATGGGCAGCTCTGTGGTGTAACACAACCCCCTAAGAAGCTACAGCCCTCAGCTACAGGTAAATCTCATCCGGCTTCCTTGTGGGCTGCCTGCCTCTGAGGCGCTGCACAGCCTCAGCTGCGCAAGGCTTGCTGTGGCTGATAAAACATCTTTGTGGAAGGTGGTTACAGCTGAAGGCCAGATTTACAGATGACACAGTCCAGAGAGAGGAGAAGTGTTTGAAGCACAGGGGCAGAGGAGCAGGCATGCCTTTAGCATTATGCACTGAGCATCACAAGATAGGCACATCCCTGCCAAGGGGAGGTGGAAGTGCAACTCGCTCGACTTTCTCATCTCTTAAGCTGCACACAAAACATTGGTGCCATGGTCAAATAAAAACATTCTACCACTTTAGGCACACTGCCTAATTAGAGGCCATTGTTATCCCAGAATACTGTTTTTGCAGCTGTCAGGAAATTAAATAACCCAAGGGTAACTTGGAATTAAATGAAGCTGTACAAACACAAAGCCCAGCTCTGAAATCTTGACTCTGACAAGCAGCTCCTCTGCTTTCCAAGGGACTAAACATCTAACTAGAGCATGCAGCTATCCTTTTCTGTCAAGCCATAGGATAACAGAGTCACAGAATCACAGAAACATCCAGGTTGGAAAAGACCTATAACCCTGCTCTACAAGATAACACAACACTGGTCCTTCTGGAGTGGCTCATGCAGGAGTCCTTTAGGGACTGGGAACTTGCAAATCTATACATAAGCATAGGCACTGCCTTCTCTCCACTTAAATAATCAGCACCTCCTGAGGAAAGATTTCTGGGAGGGGAGTTGTGTTTCTGTATTGCTTTTAACTTGTATATTTCTGTAGCTATTCCTGTATATAGTGTATATCTCTGCTTGTACATTGTGCTAAGCTGTAAATAGAGCTTCAGTCCTTAACTTCCACCTGGCTGAGTCTAGTCTGGGTGATTTTACAAAGTGTGGGGGGGGGCAGGGAACTCCCAAACCATCACAGACCTTCAGTACAAGTGTCCACTAAGACAGCAACCAAGGGTTGATAAAAGGGAATGCTTATACAGAAACCTCTGCTTTCATCTCATTTCCAATCAATTACTTCTCCTCTTGCAGTCCTTGCAACTCTAAATATTGGCCACAATCTAAAAACTAAGCTGGCTATACTTTGGCAGAGACATTCAAACATGTCCCAAAAAGCAGGAGAGCATTTCCAACGAGACTGAGGCAGCCAAAAATGTCTGTTCAGAAAACATGTTTATGGTGGCCTCCTTTCTTAGCTTCCTCCTGGTGAGAAACAAAAATAACCCCTCAGACTAACAGCAAGAGTCTAAGGAGCAAGGAGGAGAGCTCTTGCCAGGCCAGGCACTGCTTTAGCAATAAATGGCATTGCACAAGAAAGCCAAGTGGCAATGCAGAGGTTGTTCTGAAGTGACAGCAGCACACTTCCACCTGGCTGTGAGCACAGAGGGGTGAGCGACTCACTACAGCCTGCTGGGAGGATCACTAGAAAAATGTGGGCTGCCTTAGAACAGCTGTTCAAGTCCTTGCAGTGCAATGGTAAAGTCCCATTCTGATGGCATGTTGGGCTTGCAGTTGAAGCCAGAGCTGATCCATCCCACAAAGCAGTATGTGAGTGGGAACACATCACTTGGTCTTTTTTTTTATCAGTTTTCTCATACGGGGGAAAAAAAAAAAAAAAAAAAAATTCTTACCTCACAGGGATATCATAAGACAGGAAGTATGAATACACTCCAAAAACAAAGCACCATTATTGTGTTTGGCTAGAAATGTGGAACATGGTAAGGTGGATTCCAAAAATAACCACTATGTCCACTCTCACTGGAGAACCGGGTTAGGAAGGCAAATCCAGGTTAGGCTCCAGTCTGCTCTCAGGAAATCAAGCTGTTCTCTTCCTTCCTCTTCACAGGATAATGCACCACTGATAATGAGCAAATCTGGAAAATCAAAACCAGATCCAAGCTCCAAAAGCTGTTGTTTGCTCAAGATAAGTAAGAAGGGAGCAGAAATTGGCTTTTTGAAAGAAGAAAAACTCACTGAAGGGATGAAGATGAAAAGCTGTGCTCAGAGCGTGGATATGAGTGGATCTGTCCTGCACAGCATTGCCTCCTGAGTGCACTGACTTTGATGCCCTCTCTGTGCCATGATCAAAAGCTGGGTCTTCCTCAACCTGTTGACCATGGGTTTTTGCTCCCAGCCAGGAAAGCATTGCTCACAGCCAGCCTCTGCTCACCCACTCACTGCTTCAGCAGCAAATGGGTTCCACAGTCCAGGAGAACTGAGGGTTTTGTCTCTGCTAATCAAGGGACAGGAACTGCAGGAATCAGCAGATTTGTCACTTCCTGACAAAACTTTCCCTGTGTTTCTAAAACTCTTGGCAAAGGCTTTGCTCACAGAATCTGCAAGTCGGGGCGGGGGGATGGGGAGGACCTAGCCCAGACAGTTGAAGGCTCAGGTTACTGAAAAACAAAAACCACTGAAATTAAAGAAGAGACAAAAAAGAAACTGATGCAGTTGGCCTCGCATTTCCAATTCCTTCTGTATTTTCAAACAAAACAGCAGAAGGAATCCTTTTGTTCTTCCTTTTTCTGACAATCACATTTCAGACTATTTCACCAGACTGACAGAGCAGAGCAAATAATTACATTTCAAACAAGACTTGGAAGATGGAGCCACTAAATTCCTGACTGTTGTGTGACTGTAACCTTGAGGTCGTGAGACGTAATCCTGTGCAAGATTAAATACCGAGATATGAAATACTAAAATTATTATTATTGTCATTATTATTGTTGTTGTTGTTATTATTATTGTTAAATTAATTAATTAATTAGTGTTTTCCCCCTATAATCTCCAATATGTTCCACTGTAGAGATGATTTATTCAGGTAGGTCTGCAGGTGTACCCATTGTAAAAATGAATCCTGCGGGACAGGACCTACCTCAATTATTATTTATTGTGGCCCTTGACTGTTACATTATCAAAGCATTTCCACATGTTTACTGATTAGTCTTTTCAAGGCCTGTTAGGAGGTGATTTAATAGGATTATCCCTATTTTTCAGATGAGGAAACTGAGACACAATGAGAGACTTGTCCGAGGTCAAACAGAAAAGCTTGCAGCAGCTTGCACCAGTTCAAGAGAGACAGGGACCTGCTGGAGAGAGCCCAGCAGAGAGCCACAAGGATGAGTGGGGGACTTGAGCATCTCCCCTATGGAGAGAGACTGAGAACCCTGAGGCTGTTTAGTCTGGAGAAGAGAAGGCTGAGAGGGCATCTGATCAATGTCTATCAATATCTGAGGGGTGGGTGTCAAGTGGCTGGGGTCAAACTCTTTTTGGTGGTCTGCAGCAATAAGCCAAGGAGCAACAGCTACAAACTGGAACAGAGAAGGTTTCACCTCAACATGAGGAGAAACTTCTTTACAGTGAGGGTGCCAGAGCCCTGGAGCAGGCTGCCCGGAGAGGTTGTGGAGTCTCCTTCTCTGGAGACTTTCCAAACCCACCTGGATGCATTCCTGTGTGGACTACTCTAGGTGATCCTGCTTTGGCAGGGGGAGGTTGGACTCAATCTCTGGAGGTGCCTTCCAACCTCTAATACTCTGTGATTCCATGATTCTGTAACCTGGGAACTCCATGACACTGCTCTGACTCCCCATCCCTTCACCTTGTGATCGCAGCAGCGAAGCTGCTCACTTGAGAAAGGCTGATTTGCCCTTTCAAGAATCCAAAAGAGGCTTCTTGTGACTATCAGGCCAAAAGCCTGAAGCTGATGGTTGGGCAGTGTGTCACTAACACCTTAATGCTGCAGGCAAAGGGAAGCACATCCCTTGTTAAGTGCACAAGAAGTAGCTCAAAGCATCAAGCCTCCCCTGTTAGTTGGGAGTCAAACCCATGCATCACTGCATTTCCAGACTCAGATACAAGGCATACAGCTGCTTCTAGTGAAAACCAACCAACTAGCCATGTTGCACTGGAATTATGGTAGCTACCTTTGATCCACCATTAGCTCTGGAGACTTTGTACCAAGGCTGGCAGAAAGATGGGAAATCACAGAAATCACACAAACATTCAGGTTGGAAAAGACCCTCAGGATCATAAATTCCAACAGGTGACCCTACTCTGCAAGGTTCACCCTAAACTGTGTCCCCAAGCACCACATCCAAAGGACTTTGAAACACAAAAAGGCTAATTACAGCACCAGGAGAAAATAAAGTTGAAGGTTGTGGGCACACAATGTGACACCTCTGCCTGAGAGCCTGTGGGTACAGCAAGGATGCTCATTTGTTTTCCTTTCCCTTCTCACTTGACCAGAAGGACCCTCCAAGTCTGGCAGGGACAGAATTTTTCTCACCCTGATGAATGAATGCTGATCCTGGGGAAACCTGAGGCATGGAAGCCTCCATCTCTTGCACTGAAGAAAAACCTGACAAATCTGCTCAGAGACCAACCCTGGGGAGTGCCACGTGTTGATATTTTGCAAGGGATTACCACAAAAGAAAAGTTTTCTCTGTCTGCAGGTGATGACAGACTGGTTTTGGGAAGGTTGTGGTAGTCTCACCATCTCTAGACTAAGGTCACAGCATTTCTCAGATGCCAAGGTGGAAGAAATCCACTCCCTTGTCAGGTCATGAACTTGAGAAGTATAGCTGGAAACTTTGAGTAGGTTCACAACTCAAAAAGCTTGGGAACTGCATCATAGAATCATAGAATTATAGAATCATAGAATGTCAGGGGCTAGAAGGGATCTTGAAAGCTCATCTGGTCCAGCCCCCTTGCCAGAGCAGGATCACCCAGAGCAGATCATACAGGAATGCAACCAGAGAGTTCTTGAGTATCTCCAGAGAGGGAGACTCCACAGCCTCCCTGGGCAGCCTGTTCCAGTGCTCTATCATCCTCACGGTGAAAAATTCTTCCTCAGATTCACATGGAACCTCCTATGCTTCAACTTCCACCCAAACTTCAACTGAGAGTTAAATGTTTTCAGCCCTGGGAAGGGGTTTCCTTTCTCTGCTCTCTGCCTGATGCCTCAGCTCTCCCTGTGCTGCAGTTCTCTGTGATGGGAGGCAACAGCACTTCCTCACCTCTCACAAAGTGCTCCACATAAATTTCACTTAAAAAGCAGGAAAAGATCACAATTGCAGCACTTAAAATGCAAAAATACCTCAAAAGGTCTTACAGAGTGCATTCAGCTTTGTCCCAGCCTTGTCATGGACTGTGCATTCAGCTACCCTGGCTCATCCCCACCAAGCTGGCAGACTGTGGTTAGCTCCAGATACAACCAACTCCCTTTGAACCATACCCTCAGAAAAAAACAAACAAAAAACCCAAAAAGACAAACCAGAAATAGACCTGTGCAGCAGCAGGATGGTCAAATGCTGTCTAGTAAAACAAATAAGCAGGGCTGNGCACAGGTTGCCCAGGGAGGTTGTGGCTGCTCTCTTCTTGGAGATGTTCAAGGCCAGGTTGGAGGAGGCCTTGAGTGACCTGTGCTAGTGGGAGGTGTCCCTGCCTATGGCAGGGGGTTGGAACTATATGATCTTTGAGGTCCCTTCCAACCTTACCATTCTATGATTCTATGATTCTCTGTCGAGCTGCATCTTGCTTGTAGAGCCCAAACCTCAAAATTTCAGAGAATTGTTCCATCTATTCAGCCAGAAAAGACTTTTCACATCCTGCATTTATGAAAGTGGGTTGATAAGAGTGAGCCACAGTATCTATCTGCTCATCTATCCCCAACTTTGGAAAGTGCTAGGAAGCAGCCAAGACGTAATAAATTTAAAGGAGGAAATCAGGGCCAGTCAAGTGGTTCAGGAAGAGGAGTCTGGACTTTCTCACCACAGGCTGTGAAACAAAAATAAGTATTGACACACACCCATCTGCTGGAGGAAACAGTGACAAATAGGTATTATTTATGCAGTATTTCTTTAAATAGGAACAAGCAGAGAAACGAGACCCAAAGACTCTATGTGACAGGTTACAAACATAAGGAATAATACATATTATCAGGGCTTGCAAACCCACTCACATACAAGCTCTGAGGAGAAGCTTAAAGTGCTCCTTTCCCTAGGTGACACAAACCAGATCTGGCAATATTATGTATTGTTCATCCTTCCTTCCCTTTCTTGATAAAGCTTTAACCACCAACTCCTACTGTCTCTTGGGAGTAGCAGAAATCCCATGAAATCACAGTCCCCCCCTCCCCCTGCCCCAAGCTGTTTATTGATTTGTATCAGCATATATGCATTGCAGGGAAAAATCCTCCCAATCAAACACATAGTTCTAATTAGCCAGCAGTCAAACCCCCACGTTTTTAATTTGAATTTAGGTCATTAATAGCACATTACCTAAAAGAAAAAAAAAAAACAAAAAAACCCCAACCCTGAACACCACAGACACAGTTTAGTCTGGCCAACAGAGTGACTGTGCACGTGTTTAAGGGAGAAAAACATCTTCTGCCTAGCAACCATCAGGCTCTCCTGGCAGCCCAGGGCAAGGAACTCCCTCTTACAAATGTCAGCAAGCAAACCAAGCCTCTGCGCCCAAGCTACAGGGGGCCAGTCACTGGGCAGTGAGGGAAAGGGAGGGGAAGAAGGAGAGGAAAGAGGGAAGGGGAAGGAGGAAAGGAAAGAAGGAAGGGGGAAGGGAAGGGAAAGAAGGAAAGGAAAGAAGGAAGGAAGGGAAAGGAAAGGGGGAAGGAGGAAAGAGGAAAGGGAGAAGGGGAAGGGGAAGGAGGAAAGGAA